>JAHLKH010000149.1:0-68858 GCA_025526915.1 Entophlyctis helioformis | reverse complement strand
GGTGGTACAAAGGCAACCGCTTGTATGTGCCGCAGTCTCTGCGCGCGGATCTGCTCGCCCACTACCACGATTCTCCCTTTGGCGCGCACCAGGGACGTCAGCGGACCACCAGCCGCTTGTCGAACCGGTACTTCTGGCCCAGAATGTCTGAGGACATTGCTGCCTATGTCGCCTCCTGCGACGTGTGCCAGCGCCACCGCACGCCCAACCACCGGCCCGACGGCCTGCTGCATCCACTCGCGATCCCGGACGACTGCTTCTCGAGCGTCGCCATGGACGTCATGTTCCTGCCTGCGGGCGGACAAGACGATGTGTTTGATGCTGCTCTGGTTGTGGTCGATCGCCTGTCCGGTCTCTGCGACGCGTTCCCGTGCCGCCGCTCGTCGTCGGCCCAGGAGCTGGCCGAGCTCTTCCTGACTGCTGGGTCTGCTCGGGCAAGGGCTTCCCAGTCGACATCGTCTCGGACCGCGACGCCCGCTGGCTGTCGGCTTCTGGTCGAGCCTCTGCACTGCTGCCCGGATCAAGCAGAACCTCAGCACGGCTCGCCACCAGCAGACCGACGGCCTGGCTGAACGCAGCATCCGCACCATCAAGGATGCGCTCGCCAAGGCGGCCGATTACCACGGCTCTGACTGGCCGCTGCTGCTCGGTCCCACCTGCTTTGGCCTCAACTGCGCGCCGTCTGCGTCGTCTGGCTTTGCACCCTTCTTCCTGGCGTTTGGCCGCCACCCGGGTCCTTCCCGTCTGAGCCGGCCCTGGCACCGTCTGCCGCGGCCCGCGACCTGCTGCTGGACATGGCCGCTGCCTGCGACTCGGCCATTTTGAATCGGCGCAAAGCCCAGGCAGCCATGACCGTTCAGGCAAACAAGCGTCGCCGCCGTCACCCTGCGTACAAGGTCGGCGACATGGTGCTCCTCAACGCTGAGGGCATCTCCTGGCCGGCGGACTCGCACCGCCCGCCGCTCACAGCCGCCAAGTGGCTCGGCCCTTTTGCCATCACCAGCCTGGACTCTGGTGAATCTGGCCTCAACTACACGCTCGCGCTGCCTGCCTCGCTGCACCGCGTCCACAACGTGTTCCATGCCGACCGGATCTGCCCGTATGTCGACCCTCTGTCTGCGCCCACCGGCCGCAAGGACGTGCCCCCCCGGCCTGACCCCGAGTACCACGCCGACGACGGCACGTCGGACAACTACGAGGTCGAGCGGATCGTTGACTCGCGCACTTATCGCGGCAAGATCGAGTATCTGGTCAAGTGGGTTGGTTATCCAGCCGACGACAACACATGGGTCCCAGCCGCCGACATGCGCAAGGCCCAGGACCTCGTCAAGGCGTTCCACGCTCGGCCGACCAAGGCGCCTAAGGGCAAGGCGTCCAAACCGGCTCAGCCCACGCGCGCGGCTCCTGCTCCGGCTGCTCCGGCTCCGGCTGCTCCTGCTCCAGCCGCGGCGCCTGCTCCCATGCAGCCCAAGGCATCCAAGCCCTCTCGCCGCAAGCGCGCTGCGCCTGCTCCTGCACCAGTGGCCCCTGCTCCAGCAGCAGCCACGCCCGCGGCACCTGCTCCGGCTGACGAGCCGATCGCACCTGCTGCACCCGCATCTCCCTCTCTCTCTCCATCTTTCCCTCCTCTCCCTCCTCCCTCTTCTCCTCCTTCCTTCTCTCTCTCTTCTCTTCCCCCTCTCAACCATCCCGCCCCACCTCGTCGCTCTGAGCGCACGGTTCCCCGTCCTGTGTCCTATGCGTCCATTGTTGCCCGCACTTCTGCCTCTTGTGTGTGCAACGCCCCTGCATCCTCCTAGTCGCTGTTCATCCACTCTTCTTTCTTATAAGTGGCTGTCTACGCTGGGGGGAGTGTAACGGATGCCGCCGCAGTCCCGTGGTCACGTGACCTGCTGGCATTGATCTGGACGCGCCTTGCCCGGACTTGGCTTGGCCCTGTTGTTGTAGTTGTATCCAGCCGTAAGCCTGTATACTCACTGCCCCTCTGCCACCAGGTCGGTGCCTGAGTCTCAATGAAGTTGTATCCAGCCGTAAGCCTGTATACTCACTGCCCTCTGCCACCAGACGGCCAGCCGCTCTCGACGAGGACAGTTACAAAGGTCATCAACCAAGCTGATCTCCATGAATTCTCGGCCAAGAACCGCAAAAAGGCAAGAAAAAAGCTCAAGGCCCTGGGACGCATCATGGATGACCAATCAGTGACGCTTGTCAAGCAGCTGAAAGAGGCCACCGAGATGCTATTTTTGATCATCAATCAACCCTCGGTGCGTCTTCATCTTGACTGTCTGTGTGCGCATGCAATGACTTGTGCAATCACTCATTTCTCCAATTGGCAGGCGGCTCCATCTAGAAAGCGGCACAAGCGGCGTAAGCGACCACAGCCATCTGTTGACGCTCAGGTGGAAGAAGCACAGCCCGTGGTCTTTTCTCTCAATCGACATTTAGACACCAAGACGACGGTTAGTTCTGATGTACCATTGGCGCTTGCATATGCATTGTGTGCACTCAGAATGCATTGCTCATGCTGCATCCAACCTCCACAGCCACGACTTCAATTCACAAAGAAGCAGGAGGCCACGCTCATGAAGAATAGCACATTGCAAGCTGCAAAGGCCGTGACACTGAAGGCCATCAAGGCCAACAAGGGAAAGTCGAGCCGGTTTGCCCGCAGTAGTTTGCCTGGTGGCACGAGACATGGGTAAGTGATGTATGCTGTGCCATTGGCCTTGAGTATGCTTACTGACATGCATGTTTTGGCAGAATCGTGCGTCGCTCACGATGGGCACTACATCTGCTGATTCGAAAGCTGGGTCGCACTGTTACAGGGCCACTCATGTCGCTCTCTGCGGCCATCGGCAGAAATGATCAACAAACGGCAGAGCAAGCAACCAATCAACCTGCTGTGGATGCGCCAGATCAGCCTGCCGTGGACGCGGCTGATCATCATGGCGCAAGAGTGACGCTTAAGGTACGATTTAGGATCGCCATTCTGCCTGCATGTATGGCTTTGGATGTACTGACTCAGAGGTTGGCGTGGTGCGCAGAAAATGTTGTCGGGCAATCCAGGAAGCGCCAAGGTCTATGGCATCGAAGCCAGGAAGACGCCAAAGACATGGACGCGGCGTTTGATCATCGAGGACACATTCGCAAAGGTGTACTCATTCATCGTCGGTGTTCGGCATGCTGGGTTTGTCGTGATTGGCGCCGTCATCGAAGAGCTACTCGATCTCGACGCGGATGCGCCACTCCCGCCCAAGTACCACGTTGTTGAGAGGGCTGCGGCAGGCGGACAGTGAAGGCCGACGAGTAACCTGCAAGATCTGTGGATTAGACGTAGTTCATTCCAATATCAGACACATAGTGGGCAGCATCTGTGCACCTGCAAGATCTGTGGATTAGACGAGAACCGTAAGGGCAAGTGCAAGGAATTGGGATTTGGCAAATGGAATGCAGTCAGGGCACGTGACCGCGTCGCTGCAGAGCAAGGCAGCAAGTCTAACACACGTCTACAAGTGGCTTGATGACAAGACGACGCGGTATTGTTTCTTGGACCTGGACTTCAAGGGCATCGACGACCTCGGCGACCATGCCAGCATCAACGGCCTCGGCAGCGTGACCAAGGCGGAGCTCTTCTTGGGTCGATTCACCCTCGGAAAGGACATCACTGCGCGCCTCATGTACGGCTCGAGTTTGTACAATCACAAGAGCAAGGAGCCTCGGTATGGGCATCCGGTGCAACTGGCGACGGGTACAAGACTTGAGCGTGTTATGTTTGAGAAGGTCGAGAAGCCCAAGAAGGTCACGAAGCCCAAGACAGCCGAGGAGTCAAAGGACGCCGAGCAGCCCGAGGAAGCCGAGGACGCCGAGGACGCCGAGGATGCTGAGGACGCCGAGGATGCCGACATTCACGAGCAGCCTGACGAGCCTCAGCAGCCTGATCAGCCTGCAGCAGCAGCACCAGCAGTGCTGACATCCAACCAGCTGTTCACGGCACTCATCAACAGCACCTCGGGTGGCGAGACAACTGTGGCCTGCATCTTTCACCACCTGTCGTTCATTTTCACCGGCAAGGAGATGGCCAAGCCGCAGCATGACATGGACACGATCAATGCATGGGTCGTCACTGTCATGCAGTTGATGATCCACCGCGCATGGACGCGCGGGATGGTGCAGGCCAGTGCGGACAAGATGTACGCGGACAAGAATGGTGCGCAGCAGGCTGACACAATCCAGACGGACATGCAGCAGGCCGTCGCGTATCAGGCAGCTCTACCATACCGCCTGGACGACACTCTCTGCGGGAGCGCGACGAATGACATCTTCAACAACCTCGCCAGAGAGGTGAGCACCATACTCGCGCGGCACTACATTGCAAGTCAGGTTGACCTGGCGGTTGGTGCAGCCATCAAGCTTGCTCCTGGAATGTCTCGCGAGCAGGCGAAAGAGTTGGTTCAATCCCTGTTCAAGGAAGCCGATGCCGCCAAGGCTGCTGCCACCAAGGACACCACGCCAAGACCATCGGCGGCCAAGAGAGGGAGACAAACGAGTGTGGCGTCAAGCACTGAGGATGCCGCGTCAAGCCCGACGAAACCCAAGAGGGCAAGGCGCAAGAGTACAGCGCCAAACCCATCGTCGGCTGATCTTGACACCACCCTTCCTGCGCCAAGCAACAAGAGAGGCCAGTCAGGCTCATTGTCGGCCACTGACAAGAGCGGCGCGACCAAGAAGGCACGCGGCAAGAAGCCGGCCGCCAAGGACGCCGCAGGGAAAAATAGCGCTGTCATGACCCCGCCAGCATTGCACAAGCTCGTGGCCATCATACGCAACATGTCGCTGTCGACTGTTGGACGCTTCAAGCAGCTGCGCGATCTCGCTGGAAGAGAGAGCATCAAGCTCTGTCCTCAAGCGGCAAGTCGTGATCCCTTTGTTCTGATCACCGAGACCGTCCTCTTCTGGGCGGTTATGGGGCTGAAAAGGGATCGCATCAGCGACAAGCAGGATCCTGTCTTGCGAGCATTGAGACTGGAGCTTCTTGCTGCCATAAGTCAGTCACACTGCCTGTCTATGCCATCTTTTTATGATTTGATGCTAACAATCCACTCGTCTCAAAGAGCCTGGCTGGCTTCTCAAAAAGCTTAACTGGAAAGACTCGGAGCTTAAGTTGCCCAATGACAAGATCAAGAAGGCGTTCAGTTCAAGTGACGAGCTGTGCGTCATGGATCTCCTCCTCCTGGTCTCGCCTCCGATACACGGCGCTATCAAACGCCAGCGCAGGCCAAGTTGCAGATTGACCCGGCCGACACCGTGGAAGAGGCCAGAGCAACTCCTGATGTGACACAAGAAGCCAAGGCTGACGATCTTCAACTGGACGACAAGCAGTCGGCGGACTTGATCAAGGCCGAGGTTGATGCTCTTCCTCAAGTGCTACCAACCAAGTCGGTCAGATTTGGCAGCATCAAGACCGACGGGAAGAGTGTCTTTCAAACTGTTCTGGAGTTTCGCACAAACCGTCCAAAGTCACCTCGCAGTATGTGCCATGCTTGGATGCTGTGGTGCACGCATTGATTCTGACCACTGCCTTGCTCTGCAGGTCCCAACGCGGCGACTTCAGACGAGCAGTTCAGTCACGTTGAGGATGCTGATGACTCTGATTCTGACGATGACTTGGATGATGACTTGGATGACAATGACTTGGACGATGGCTTGGACGATGGCTTGGATGGCGAATGTGAGTTGCTGTGCCAATCCAGACGGGCACTTGTTGTCCACACCGACTGACATGCCATCCACAGCCGCCAATCCAGGCGACCCATCAGCCACCAAGCCATACACACCCAATCCTGTAAGCCACTTGCATGCCAACCTCGCGCATTGGTGCACATGCATTGCACATTCCTCACTCATGCCATGGCATGACAGGTCAAGTGCAACTTTTACGCCTCGCAGCGATTGCCCGATGTTGCTGATGCCAACAAGCTGCTCGCCAACAAGGACTTTGTTCGCGTTGTCAGCTTTGATTGGGGCGAGCGGTACCTGTATGGCGCGTCCAGCATGCTGGTCAATGTCAAGGAGGAGACATACATGCTCGAGGCCAACTACGTGCTCTCCTCTGGCGTATTTCATGCTGAGCGTGACCTTCAGCGGTGGTATGCATGCAATGACTCTGCCACGCGCACTCTTGACCAGATCAACTCACAGTGCCTGCCTCTTGTGCCAGGCTCAACAATCGATATGCCAAGGCTGTGGACGTCCACGAGGCCATTGCATTCAAGACAGCAAAGCATGCCGATCCAGGCGTCTCAGCAGGCGAGAGAGCCTTTTGGGATCTGCGCTGCCGTGCGTACTGCACGCCATTCTTGAATGCACGGGTACGTTTTCTCTGTTTCTGGATGCCCATTGCCATGGCCGCCATGCTGCTTGATCGCCTGCTGATTGCACTGGACGGCATGGCATGGCATGGCATTCCACAGAAGGTCAAGGCCAAGCGGTTCACCATGTGCAGCAACAGCACGTCTGATCGCGGAAACGCTCTTGAGGGCATCATGAAGCTGGCAGGATCGACCACTGGAGAGCGCGCATCAGCTGCATCTCAAGGCCTCCCTGTCAGCAACCCAGAGAAGGACATTCCCGTTGTGTGGGCATTTGGCATCGACTTTACAGGTCAAGGTGGCCGGCACGCTGTGTTTGAGAAGTTTCTCATCAGGCATCTGCGGTCGTCTGGATATGCCTATGTGCGTCTGATGCCATCCATCCATCCATCCATCCATCCATCTGTGCACCAACTGACCACACGATCATGAACACACACACACACAGATCTACCGCTGCAATGAGAACCTGACCAGCCAGATGTGCCCGCAGTGCAAGCAGCGGATCCCATACGAGAACCGCACCAACCTGCGACGCTACAAGTGCACAGACTGCAAGACTGTCTACCACCGAGACGTGCTTGGAGCCACCAACATCGGGATGGTTGCACTGGAGCATCTGCTTTTTGGACACCGGCCGCTCTACTTGACGCACACGCCAGTCGATCCGCCTGTCGTCCAGCAGCCTCCAGCACCAGATCCGCCTGCCGACCAGCAGCGTTCTAGACACGCCATCAAGCGACGTCGAGAACTAGATCCACCTGTCGACCAGCAGCGCCCAAGACGTGCCATCAAGCGGCGTCCAGCACCGGATCCGCCTGTCGTCCAGCTGCCTCCAGCACCGGATCCGCCTGTCGACCAGCAGCGTCCAACACGCAGACAGCGTGCCAGCAAGTCAAGTACCACTCCACATGCTCTGACTTCCAGCACCACCACCAACACTTTGAATCGGGGCACCTCCCGATCGACCTAACGGGTCACTTTACGAAGGTGAGCATCTCGTTGGTATGCCTCGCCCGCTTGTCGTCGCATGCTCGTTGCTGACTCGAACCTTCCATCGTGTGATGTGCGGGCTTGCATTCGTCGCCTCTCGGGTCGAATCCAATTCCAAAACGCTTGGCAATTGTTTGAATGTCGGGCCATTTGCCGGCGGTTTGCCGGCATTCCCTCGCCCTATTGCCCACCCCTCACTCCAGGTCGAAAATTGGTGCGTATCGTCACGCACCTGTGGGCGGGCGGGCAGGCGAGCGAGCAGACGAGCAGGGCAGGGCAGGGCATTACAGGGCATGCAGCTGCCGTCTCTCTCGACGCCTCTCACCAGCCAGCCAGCCAGCCAGCCAGCCGTCGAGTCGTCCAGCCGTCCAGTCGTCCAGTCGTCTATCCAGCCAGCCAGCCAGCCAACGGAAGCAGACGCAGACGCAGACGCAGAGATGCCCAAGCCAGGGTGGGACGGCGGTCTTGCCACGGGCCGTGCCGCTGACGGGCACGCCGACGACGTCTGCGCCGCATGCAGCTGTGCAGCCGTGCAGCCGTGCAGCCGTGCAGCCGTGCAGCAGCCACGAAGTCGCAGCCCGCCCGCCCGCCATGCCTGCCACCCGCCGCCTGCTCTGCTGCCTGCTCTGTCGCCCGCTGCGTGCTGCGTGCTGCTGCTGCCTGTCGCGCATCTCCCTCTGCTGACTGCTTGCCGTGCTGCCGCATTCCTCCGCCACTGCGCATCGCTGCCAACCCCTCTGCCCCTCTGCGCTCCGCCGCCACACACACAACTGCAACTGCAACTGCAACCGCAACTGCAACTGCACCACCAACACCCAAACCGTCGCCCGCCACCCGCCGCCGGACTGCAGCATCCAGCACCATGAACCCTGAATAGTAAGTGCCCCTGCCGCTTCCATGCCGCTCCCGTCTGTGGCTGTCTATACGAATGGCTGTGGGCAACCGCCATTCATGGCCGACCCGTGCCGGCATGCCCTGGCGGCACCCATCCGGGGCCGGCTTGCGTATCCCGGCGACTGCCACGGATGCACAGCACCAGCCTGGCTTGCCCCTTCCCGCCTCGGACGCTGCTCTGCGCAGGGTTCATCTGGTGGCATTGGGCCTGATTGCGCCACGCTTGGCGCCAGTGACGGTGCTTTCGCATTCTCACACGTGGCTGCCTGGCTGGACGCCGTCGATGCTTTCTCGACTGCAGCGACTACCTCTTCAAGCTTCTGCTTATCGGCGACTCGGGCGTCGGCAAGTCCTGCCTGCTCCTCCGTTTCGCGGTACGTCACCTTGCCACATGCAGCCTGCCACACACGTACTGATCTCCGTGGCCCTGGCCGGCCCAATCGTATCTCAACAGGACGACACGTACACTGAGAGCTACATCAGCACCATTGGTGTTGACTTTGTAAGTCGGTCTCGCAGGCCTCCAAAGCCGCTGCGGCAAGGCACCGGCCCTCACTCTAACCGTGTGCCATTGACAGAAAATCCGCACCATCGAGCTCGAGGGCAAGACCGTCAAGCTCCAGATTGTATGTGTTTCTTGGCCGCCTTGAATGGCCACTCGCCTGTGCCCGGCTGCCGAGTGCATCATCTTGCATCATTTGCACCCACGCAGCAGTGTGATGTGAATGTTAGCCCCATGGGTCATGCCACTAATGAGCAACGTTGACTACAGTGGGACACGGCTGGCCAGGAGCGTTTCCGCACCATCACATCATCGTACTACCGCGGAGCACATGGAATCATTGTCGTGTACGATGTCACGGACCAGGAGACGTTCAACAACGTCAAGCAGTGGCTGCAGGAAATCGACCGGTACGCGTCCGAGGGTGTCCACAAGCTGCTTGTCGGCAACAAGAGCGATCTCGAGAACAAGAAGGTGGTCGATTTCAAGACTGCCAGTGTACGTCTGTTGCCCGCCAGCTCTCTGTCGTCACCATCTTTGCCGTTTCTCCTGTGCGAGCCGCTTGCTCACATTATCTGTTCACACCCCAACAGGACTTTGCCGCGCAGCTTGGCATTCCTTTCCTCGAGACTTCGGCCAAAAACGCCACCAACGTCGAGCAAGCTTTCCTGACAATGGCAAAGCAGATCAAGGACAAGATGGGATCTGCGACTGCTGCCCAGCCCAACCAAAACAAGTCCAGCATCAAGGTCGGACAAGCCGTCGCGCCGCAGCAGAGCGGCGGCTGCTGCTAATCTGACTCTCGACAGCAATTGAGATGGCACTGCTCAACGGGCAATCACCCAACGATCACCATCCGTGCCAGTGCATCCGAGCCCCTGCGTCGCGTCTGTCTACACCTACCCTTGTTGCAGCATCAACCGTATTCGTTTCCATTTTATCTCCTTCCCTCTGCTCCCTTTGTCCCGCTCTTTGACTTGGCCCAGATCTCGGGAGGGCCAGCCAATGAACAGGCATGAACCGTGCAGGATGTTTTTTGAGCCACTTCACATTGATCACGGATGGACTCGGCAGCGCAGGTCGTTTCCGTCACAGACGCCGACACAGGCAGCTGTCCGCCAAGCGGCATGACGCTTACTATCCGCCTCATCAAGTCGTTCGAGTACCGCACCACAAAGAACCTGGTGCTCCACAACATCCAGAGCGACATGCTGGTCGGCGACCTCAAGGCGCTTGTTGTGTCAAGTGAGCGGCGATGTTGAGGCTCATACGTTGTCGGCATCGTCGCATGAATGCATGCATGGCGGCGCAACACGGCTGGCGACTGACAGCAGCATCTGCCTTGCCATAGAGATCAAGACCACCCCCGGCTTCAAGCCATACTTGACGACTGTTTTCGGTAGGCAGCAGTGGAAAGCTGTGTCAGCGGCTGAGACGCTCGCTGCTGAGACGCTCGCTGCAAGGCGAATGACTGACGAGGGTCCTGGCAGATGCGCTCAAGCTGTACGTCAAGGCACATGGATCCAAGGTGCGATTGTGGGACATGCACTCGGCAGCTAGCTGCAGGCAGCCGTTCGCTGACACGGGACTGTGCGTTGGGCTGTCATGCCATGCATCCTGAGCAGGCCATGAATCTGATCATCAACCTGGACCATGACGAGGACTACTTCATGGACGATTCCAAACCTCTGCAAGACTACGGCGTTGGTAAGCCGATCAGCCGTGCTGGCCGCATGCCGGCATCGGCGTTCTATCGGCCTTGCGTGTGCTAACCCCTCTGTGCAACCGACCGCAGAGAACGAGACAGAAATGTCTCTCTTCAACCTGTCTGCCTACGAGGCGTACAAGAAGAATCCCGAGGTTAAATGGGAGTAGTGGATACAAGCGGCATGTATTCGTGTATTGGACAGCCTCTGTCAGTCAGACATGCGCGCGGTACCAAGGCCGGATTGCGCGGTGTGCAAAGGAAGATCTGAAAGTCGGCATGGGTCAAGTGCGCAGGGGAGACGGCGTCGATGTTGCTGTGAACCAGTCCATTGTTGGAAAGTAGGCCGATACACAGTCAGAACCAAAGTACTTGTCGTCTGTTGGATCGGGTAGCATGTCAGTCGAGCCATGCTCTGCAAGGCTGCGGTGGCACGCAATAAACCAGGACGTAAACAACAACCTACCGATCGGTGTCAAAAGATGCTCGCTTGTTGTAGTCGGGGAAAAGAGACCATCAAAGGCGCTAGTCAAGGGACGGCCGAGCTTGTAGCGATCGCGTCTGCAGGCCCCGCGAGCAACCAGCTCTTCGAGGGCCTCGCGCAGTTCAACGCGTGTCATAACATGGCTGACAGCGCGATGGATCCGCGACTGGCACAACGCAAATGAGGGCATAAGAGTGAGCTGTTGAACAGCTGCTGTGCCCACTTCCAGGATTGACAGCCACGTACCTCGTAAATACCAGGCTTCTCGACAATGATCCCCAACACCGATTCAAGACAGGCAAGAAACACGCCGTCGAGCTTACTTCCCTCGGTGCCATACCACAGTCGTGCTGGAAACGTTTTTGGGGACTCCATGGCAAGCCGAGTGTCCGCAGCATGAGCGTGCCCAAGGTTTGCCCGGAGAATGCCGCTGAACGAAAGCGGCTGCGGTGTGCTGGAGGCTTGGCTCTCCATTGCTGATCCTGAAGTGGCTGGATCAGAAGGAAGTGTTGCCTGGCGACGACGGCGTCTGACCTGTCCCGAAACCAAGTCAGGGTCGACTGTCATGATCGATTCGCGTGCCTTGCCGGCAATTGGATCAGCCAGGCTGAAGCGTGCTCAAATGTCACATAGTGGTGCTCGGTAAAGCCGGTCCGGGTAACAAGCATGGTGTTTGGCGCGACGGACAGCGATAGCAGCAGGTCAAGATTCCGTCCAAGATCAGGGTCAGGGAGAGTCTGTTTTTGATCCCACGTTTGATCACGGTCCGTTGCCACTTGGTATCAGTAGGGACAGAGAGGAAAGATCCCAACAGGTTTTGCTTACCATCAGCTGGCGCGGGGTCTTGCCAAGGGCCTTTCCGGAGCTGATAAAGCTGTAGAGTTGGACGAGACGATCGTGGAGTACTTGGTGCTCAGCAGCTGCCCGACGGATCACGTTGTACGGATCAATAGCTTGTTCTGCAACCTGCTCGTCATCCACCGCCATCAGAACATCGTGATCATCCGCAGCGATGTTGGCCGAGGATGGCTGGCCTTGATTCGCTTGGGGACCGTTGACCGGGTTGGATGCTGGTGTCGCTGACGTCGCGCTTATGGCTTGGCGAGATGCCATGGCTGCAGGACCATTGTCAACATGTGAAGATCGGCGTGCACGCTTGCTGGGAGGCAAAGGACCGTTGGCGGCGTGTGTGTGGGCCACACTGTTTGGCATGCTTGAATGCTCCAAAGCAGCAGCAGGTCGCTTGAGCTGGCCGTTGACGTCACGTGCAAGGGAGATGCGCACAGGAAGGAACCGACGCTGATCGCCTGCCTCGCCCGCCTTGACTAAAGCCATGTTCATGGGCAGCACGCTTTCGGCCGATGCCACAAGCTCTGCTCCTGCGGCCTCCTGGCGACTGGCCTGCTCCGACACGGGACTGACGCGAAGCTTGCCCATGGCAACCATGCCAAGCAGCACAGCCACCACGGCGCCATCGGAGAATGGTCCTGACATGACCAGGGAGACAGCTGTCGGCTTGGCAACCGCCAAGGACGCTGACGACGGCTGTGCGGCAGATTCAGATGCAGCAAGCGAGGCATCGCGGTTCAGTCGTGCAAGTTCCGTCCGTAGCTTTTGCCATGTGGTGAATGCGTTTGGAATCATGCGGAAAGGCAGCGGCCCAGAGATGCCAGACAAGAACTTTTCCGACAGCCAAAACTGCCGGCCAGGAACACGCCGGTTGTGGTCGGGATACGCTGTCGTGCGCGTAATCGTCTGCTCGTCCTTGAGGCTCTCCAGCGCACGCGAGATCTTGTCGCTTGAAAACATGCTGTAAATCAAAAACGCCTGTGATGCGTTGTAGATGGCGTCGGGCGTCAACAGAGTCATCTTGGCAACGGCCCGGATCTTGTGGTGGTCAATGTACCACTCCATGGCCGACTGCTGCGATGGGCTGTTGCGTATGATGGCCGAGAGCCATGGCGCCGGCTGCGATGACAAGGACTGCGCAGCTGGTCTGTCCCCCATGTCTGTGCCAGCCAACTGCCGCTCCATGAATAGGTTAAAGTCGCCAGAGAGAGGCATGTCGCATATCTCGTCATGCTTGTTGCAGTCCATGGTGATGGCCCGCGCATACATGATACTGAGTCGCATGCGGGTGCTGGTGCACATCTCGAGGCCCTCGTCAACAGGCACCAGGAACTCGCGAGAGACGTCCGATCGTGCATCGCTAAAGATAAAGTTGCTCATCAGCGTTGCGTGGTCGGCTGGGAGATGAACCGTCGCCAGTCCGCGTGGCCCATGCTGCAGGTCTTCGTTCGCCATGCATTCTCGGAAATAGCGCACCATGCCGCGGATATCCAGATCAACCGTACGCTTCTCGGTCTGGGGATCATACCGACCCTCTTGGAGGCCCCGAGGAAAGATCTTGGTCCAGTACCGCCCAAGAACTCGCAGCCGCTCAGAGAACATTGCCGACCGTCGAAGAACTTGCATGCGGCGTCGCGCTGAATCGCCTTGCTTCTCGCCTTCGTACAGGTTGCTGATAGGCACCCAAGTCAAGCGCTGGTGCTGCTGGCGGTCGGCAATCACGACATACGCGTGGACTAGATCCTCGTCTTCATCCTTTGTCCAAATCTGGCGAGATCGGCTGCGGAAGGGTGGCGATGGAGCAAGTCCAAGCACCTTTGGATGGCTGGTCACTATCGCCGTGTCAAGCCGAGCGGCCTCTGCCTCTGCGCCAGCAGGGTGGCCCAAGCCGTCTTGAGATGCGCTTGCAGCCTGGCGAGCCATCTGCAGTCTGCGCCGGTGAGCAATGATATCCAGACTCCGAAACTTGGCCATGGCTTGCGCATGCTGCTTTGCCTTCTTGACATTCAGACGACCCAGAATGGCCTCTTCTTGCTTTCGGAAAAAGTACCGGACGCGCGGAATCGACAGCGAGGTCTCCTTGGCGAGGTTGCGGCAGATCACATCGTTATGCTGAGGTGTGGCACCAGTAGTGCGATTAACAAAGCTCTTGAGCTTGCTCTTTTGGAATTCCGTGTATGGCGCGCTGAACCTCCAGTTGCGCACATGGAACAGGAACGCATACGGCAAGCGCTCTTTGGGCTTTGTCTCTTCGAGTTCAATGACCGCACCTTGCTCGTCGGTGCCGGTTTCTGCATTCGTGGCTGATGCGGGCGATCCCAGCGTCACACTTGCCGGATGCTCGCCAGACGGGTTGTTGGTGGAGGACGTGAGGTTACGGCGACGCAGCTGGCGAAAATTCTTTGCTGATCTGCGCGGGTTGTCCAGATCGTCCATGGCGGGATCTCCATCTGCGTCAATGTTCTCTTCATCATTGTCTCCGTTGCTGCCATCCTCGTCTTCGCCGCCATTGCCGCCGTCGCCACTTGTCTCGAGAGCCTTTCTGCTCCGTCGGTGGCGGGTCAAGTGCGTGGCGCGGGCAAGACAACGATTCTCGAGAAGCACCCAGTAGTCTCTGACGTCCGCCATCGTGCGCATGGTGATGTTCTGCGTCGGCAGGGGTGGCGTGACCGAGTAATCGTACAGCTTGACAATGCGCTCGACACGCAGCATGCTTGGCATCTTGCCACCCGCCAACCAGTTCTCCTCTGCCGCGCTATCAATCGATCCTTGCGGGACAACCACGGGCATCGACGAGCCAGGCGGAATGACTGTGGTTTCGAGTGGCGTGGCGGCGTGCACCAGGCCCAGCTTGCAGAGATTGACCAGCAGCTCGTTAAGAATGCGTCGGTAGCGATGGCCAAAGATACTCGCCTTGATGTCAATAGGCAGATCCAGGACTTTGACTGTGGCGTAGTCCGAGCGGCTATGGAGAAAAGCGTCGATTGCGGGAGAAGCGCTCTTCTGGCCGACGCACTTGAGGTACAGATCAAAGGGCAGCTCGCTGATCAGGCGGAACACATCGACACATCGGTTGGTCCGAACAACGTTACGGCTGCCTGTATCGCCCGGATGAGCCAGCGTCTGCAGAGATCCGCTCTCTGACGCAGCACCAGCCGCGCCAGCGTTTGCTGCCGATGGCGCGTGTTGGGCGGGCGACACGACACTGATGCCAAAGATCCACTCGTACAAGAGCCGTGCACGCAGCATCTTGGCGTCCAGAAATCCGTACCCGATCATAATATCGCGCCAAGTGGAGGATGCCTGGCCCTTCGCTGGCGTCGGCGCAAGCGCAGCATCGGATGCCGAAGTGCCAGCCTGATCTTGCTGAATGTAGTTGATGTCCATGCCGATCAGCTCGCTGCCGTCTGTGCCCTCCATCTCGGCAAGGCTTGTGTAGTGGTCTGCAACAGACGGCTCGGATGCATCGGCAAGCTGCGCAGCCGCAGTGCGACGCAGCCGCTCGACTTGGACGCCTTCGACTCGCTCAGGAATCTTGGGACGGAAATGCGGGCCAAGCAGTGTGGATTCGTGCATCGACTGGATGGCGTTGGCGACGATGGGACTGTCGAGGGACTCTGAAAGATGGATAGCCATGACTTTGACTGTGATGCCACCATTGATCTGCTGGATCGAGATCGAGTGCATTCTGATCAAGCCGTCGCCCGCCAGACTCTCGACGACGCGTAGCACGGTGCGCTTATCCATTCGACCAACGCTGCCATGGTCGAGGCCCTTGCTTTCAGCGTAGTCTTGGAGGCGATCGCCGACTTTGGTATCAACGACAAAGAAGCGGGAATCCTCGAGAACGTCCAGGACCAGCTGTCTGCGAATATTGGAGTTGACTGTCGAGCGCTTGTAGCCTGTCATGGTGGCGCTGCCAACGTCCTCGATCTTCTTGGACACTCTGCCTTGCGAAACAGGCGTCTGCGCTGTGCCAGCCATCGCAAGAGCGCGTGCAGGTGTTGAGGGCGATCCAAGAGTTGCGGGTGTTCCAGGCGTGTTTGCGAGTACAGCGAGCGCGCCTGCTGCTTTTGCTGACTTGGACGGCGTGGCCGCAGCAGACCCAGCCAGCTTCTTGCGGCCTCTGCCAATGCTGTAGCTGGCGCGACAGTCTGGCGAGCAGAACCACGGTCCTTTGGGCTCTGTCTTGACCTTTTTCGGGCGGCAGTTGCCGTGAAAGCAGTCATGGCAGACAAAGCACTGGACAACAACAGCGCCAGACACACCAGGCGTCCTGGTAGAGCGGCGGCATGTTTTGCAGATGGTGTCGACCGACTGAGGAGTGTTGGCTTGATCGGTGGATGTATCGAGGCCAGCACCATCGCCCTCGTCAGCCTCCGCTGCCTCCTCGTCACGGATCGACACTGCCTGTTTGGCCGCTGGTGTTTGGCGAGTGCGGCGATGTGCGGATGCTCCAACAAGGCCATCAGCATCGAGAGTTGTCGCGTTGTCCTGCACTGTCATTGGTGCATCATGCGGGTCACGGCCATCGTGCTGGTGGCCGTCCAGAGTATCGATGCCGGCCACAGCATCATCGGAAGGCATCAGAGGCTCCGTAACTTGGTCCATGGTCTGCGAGGCCGAGAGCGTGGATCGAGCAGGCGGAGAGTTCGAGAAGGCTGCCGCGACGGCCGCCAGGATGGCCAACGACGAGCTCGTGTCGTTTTCCCCGCTGAGAGCACGCGATGCAAACACACGGATGCGACGCGCCTTGCGAGCATTCTCTGCGATCCTCGTGAGCGGCGCTGTTGTATTGCCATTGCGGTCTTTGGACGAGAGTGCTTCGACGACCTTGGTGATGGTCTTGGGCTCAAAGTATCCAAGGGATCGGCGGATTGTCGACATGAGAACGCCCTTTTCGCCCGCCTGTGCAACGATTCGGTAGATCTGGGCTTCAAGAGGCAGATCGATCATCAGACCGCCCTCGCCCAGGACTTGGTTGTCGTGGTTGGCTAATTCGCTGTTGTCTCTGGTGGCCGCTTTGTTGTTTTTGACATACGGCTTGACGAGGTGGATGCAACGGATCATGCCTCCTTTGACTCCAGTATGGCTCGGGTCCTTGACATTGACGGTCTCTACGCAGCCTTCCGCTTCGAGGGAGCTGATGATGCGATAGAAGAACTTGCGTGTCATTTTGGCCGATCTGTCGAGATACTGTGCGTTTGAAATGGAGATCAAGGTGCAAGTGCAAGTCAATACGAGGCAAGGAAGCGGCGATCCGCTCTGCGGGCCAGCCAGTAAATCCATTGCTACTGCACTCATACCAAAGCTTGCATGATATCTTCCGTGGCCATGAGCTGCTTGGGAGAGCCATGAAGGAGCGTCGAGATTTTGATTTTGGCGAGTGTGGTGTCCAGGACCTTGGCGAGATCCGACGAGTCCCGACTCCCGTCAATGACCAGGTCGGCCGTCTTCATGCCGGCATTAATCTTGCCCATGTTGCCCATGCTCTTCAGATGCGCTTGGTAAGGACCGCTGACTGCCTTGAAGCGGATGTGGATGCACAGCTGCGAGCGCTGGCCTTCATAGACGCACGGGATGCGGATGCTGATCGTCATCGCATGTGCCGGGTCAGCAGCTTGGCCCATCACGAGACTCCAATACCGAGATGGGCCGGAGTAGGCCGTTGAACATACATCAAGTTTGTCATGGCAGCAACTTGACGAGATGAAACACGGATCTGGGATCCTTGCCAAGGATTCGTGAGATCTGGAATTGGGAGATGCCTTCACCGCGCGCTTTGAGGATGAGGTTGAGCAAGACCATGCCGTTATCAGAAATGTGCAACACAGCCTAGATAGCAAACAGCGCATCGCCAGCGCATTGGCAGGCACAAGCCCATGTCAGCAGTCGCGTACAATCGACAGCAGGACAGGTGTGCGGTGGAGTCGGCCGAGTGTGGATGCAGAAACCTACTCGTGACAGCTGCATGGCTTGTCTGCGTGCATGAAGCGTCGCAACCAGATGTATATTGCCAGCGCCAAATCGCTCCCTGGCTTCGACAAGAGACAGTTGACAGAGGACGCTGCGGTCAATCTGCAGCCAGAACAGAGGGTGAGCAAGCGCTCGTGTCCAACATGAAGAATGGTGCAAGGAAGCATCGTCCTCACAGGTTTGGATCCCGAGGCCGTTGGAGGACCGTTAAAGACCAGGATGTCGTCGACGCGCATGAGGTGGCTCCAGAGGAAGCTGCGCGTTTGCTGGTCGATAACTTTATCATTGGCACCTCTCGTGGTGGTGGCGGCGGCTGTCGTGGTTGTCGCAGCTGTCGTGGCTGGCTGGGGACCTTTAACAATCGGCAAGAACATGAGCAACGTGGTTGACGTGAACGCATGCACAGAGTGCGATCGGCATTTGAGCGGCCACCTACTGGATGGTGCGGCGTCCTTGCCGGCAGCCGTGTCCGATGGATGCGTGTCGCCTGCAAACAGAAACAGGTCGTGGTTGAACGGGAAGGCTGCCGTGTGTCGCGGCTGCAGCGGCTGGCCAACAGCCGCGTCATGCGCCTTCTGACGGGTCGAAAGGAGGGTCCACAGATGTGACTCTTTGCAGCCTGTCGGTGGGCATGATGCGCAGTCAGCGGGGCATGCAAGGCACACGGCACGGCCAGGCACGGCCAGGCATCATCACGGCCAGCGACAGGCAAAGCATCTGTGCGAGAGGCCCGTCTGCCCATGGCTGTCCGCCCAGAGCAGCACGAGGCGGCAGCGACGCCAGTACAAGCTGGAACAAATCTCGTCCAGCAGCCGCACACCGGCAAGGCTGCCGGCTTGGGCACAGTCCGGACACAACGAGCGGATGGGCAGCCATCCAGAGCATAGCGACACTCACCGTCCTCGCCCTCCAGCGTCACCTCTTCCACACACGCAGCGAGCAATGTCTCCATGCTGCTCCTTGCTGACGGTGATGCTTGCAGGAAAGAGAAAAAACTATGCGAGTTTGCCGCTTCGGGGGTTCGATGCTGGGGCCGTGGAGAGCAAACAGAGCGAGAAATGGCTCGCTGTTTCTGGACGAAGCAGGAACACAAGAGGCTGGGTGCTGGCAGAGCATTCAGATGTTCATTGGCAATGAGAACGAGTCGATGAGTGGGGCTCGTTTGAGAGGATAGAAAGAAAAAGTAAGAGAGAGAGAGATAGAGAGTGTGTGTGTGTGTGCGTGGCGTGCGTGGCGTGCGTGCGTGCGTGGCGTGCGTGCGTGCGTGAGTATGCGTGGGAGTAAGGGCATCAGCGGGTGGGCCAGAGCGTCGAATACGGATGGACGAGTATGTACATGCTGGATGGTCCACGTCGCGGCAAGGAATTATGGGGGGCCGTGTTCGCTGGCCGGCGTGATCAGTGGAGAATCTCGTCAAGGAGCGCCGGGTCGGGGTTGAGCGCTTCAAAGAGCTCAAAGTCAAACACTTTCTCGTTGTACCACGGGAACCGCTCGTCCTTGGGAAGGTGCGGTGGTGCGTCCTTCATCAGGCGCTGGGACATCTTGTCGATCGAAATGACGCTGAGCACCGTCTGGATGTACGCGTCAATCAGGTCGTCGATGCCGAGGCCGAGCTGGTTAAAGTCCTTGCGGTCCATCAGGAGGAGGCGCTGCGCCTCGGTTGTCCAGTTGTCGTCGTCGATCTTGACGGACAGGTTTGTGCCAAGCATCTCCCATGACGTGGCTGCATTGGTGGATGGATGGTGCCGGTCATGCAAGTGGCATGGGGTCAGTGGCAGCCCCGTCAAAGGTGCATGCACGTTGGCAATGGAGACGCCGCACAGAACACACGTGCACGTCAAGATGGCAAGACTCACTGTTTGGCTCGTCTTCGAGGTTCTTGCACAGGGGTTTTCTGGCCTTGCGGGCGTAGCAGGCAACAGGACGGAACCCGGACGAGTTGGCAGCGACCATCATGCGCAGATCGCTCACGTACGTGTGGTTGCGCTTGTTTGGGATCGTGCCAACGTGGTAGAACTTGCCGGCACGTGTCACGGACGACCACGACGCATTGCCCACCAGCGATTGGACAATGAACTTGTCGTAAAAGTGGTCCTTGGCCATGAACTCTTCCAGCTCCTTCTTCTTGGTGATGGTGTACACGCCTTGACCTGTGCGGTCGAGAGAAGCAGGATGCATGCACCAAGGGGGAAACGGCAGATGAGTGGATGTGCCCGCGGATAATGCAAGACTCGCCGCAGTCAAGCAACACTCACCAGCATTAGAGTAGGGGACCTTGAGCACGGCATGGCCGCCCATGGAGTCAATCCACAACGGAATCTCGCTCTTGGTGACGTTGCGGATGGTTTCGGGCATGCGCACAGCCAGACCCGTGCCGATCAGCTCAGAGTTGAAGAACTCGTAGGCTCGTGCAGCCATCATCTTGTTGCGGCCACCAGCCAGGCACGAGACAATCTGCGCATGGAACAGTTGAGCAGAACGTCCCACCAAAAGACGGCCAAATGACTGAATGACATGCTTTGGATGAGACAACATGGCAAAACGTACGCTGTTGAGCACAATCGTCTTGGTGTTGATTGGGAACCTGTTCCAGGGCTTCTGCGTGACATAGCGGAAGCAAGCGCGGATCGGGTGCCATTCTAGATGCGCATCAATTCATGGTCAGTCAGCGCCCAGTGGTTGGCTGCAGGCCGCCACACTGCACACCGAGAAATATGTTGGGTACAGGAGCAGGCGATGGCAGGGGATAGCGTTGGCATACCCTTTTGCTCGTCGCGCAAGTACATGAGGCCATCGACCCACTTGATAGGAGGGTCAGGGTCCTGCACATAAAACTCTGCGAGCCAGACGTGCTCCTTCATGGATTCGGCGAGAACGGCCGCGTAGCCCGACGCCTCCATCATGTTCTTGTCGCACACAATGGCAAGCTCGCCGAGCGAGCGGTCAGCGCGGCTGATGAGCTCCTTGAAGGTCGCGTCAATGACAATGCCGTAGCCGCCATGCTCCTCGCCGATTTCGGAAAGCAGCGGCATGGACTTTTGGCCCGAGGGGCACGAGTTGGTCTCGACGATGATCATTTGGCGCTGGCCATCGGCGGTGGTGACGTTGAACAGATCCGAGCCTGTGTGGGCCATGGCGGACATTTGATTGGATGATCGAGCGACCGAGCCAGGGCGATGCGACACGCGTTTTGGGCAAGGTAGTCGCCACCGAGCGCGCACAAGAGATGCATAAAAACACAAGCGTGCAGTGAGTCAACACAGGGTCGCCAACGGGAGGAGGGGAGAGGAAGGGAGAGAAGGTGCTTGGCTGCAGGGCGATCCAGCCAGCCAGCCAGCCAGCCAGCCAGCCAGCCAGCCAGCCAGCCAGCCAGCCAGCCTCATTGCAAGTGGGGAGAAACGGTCTGCATGGCGGAAGAAAGAGCGCGGCCGTCCAAACGTGCTGGACACACACGCACACGCACATGACCACCGACTGTTTATGCACAGTCGGACATCACAGCCGGACGGACACACACACACACACACGCACACGAGCGGCAACGTACCAGCCCATTGAAAGTACTTTGGCTTGTACTCGAGGAGAGCCTTGAGAGCCTCGATGTTGACCTGCGGGTTGAGATGGGTGTAGCGGGCCAGGATGCGCTCATTGCCGAGCGAGAAGAACGACGACACCAGCGGATGGATGTTGGCGTTGAGGACTCGGGGATAAAAGTGACGCTCGGCCTCAAAGTCGCCGGCGTGGACCATGCGAGCATCCAGGCCAACCTTGAGACGCTTGGGTGCCTTGGCCGCGGCAGCAGCGGCGGCGTCGACGTCCTTGTCGTCGCCCTCCTTTGCGGCCGATGGCTCGCCGCCGAGCACAAACGGTGCAAGACCGACTTTGGAGAGGCCAGATGCGAGGCCGGCGATGGGCGTCGAGGGAGACGACGATGACGGCTGGACCGGGGGCGACTTGATGGTGCCGGACGACATGGACGACATGTACGACGAGACCGAGTCGACAGGCGACGGCGGCACGGGCGAGAGGAGAGGCGACGGGTTGTTTGTGCCAGAGGCGACATTCAAGCGCTCAGCAGCGGCGGGGATGTGCTCTGCAAGAGCGGGTGCAGCCGATGAGGAGGCCATGCGAGACGATGAACGAGCAGGAGTCGTGAGGGAGCTGTGAGGGAGTTGTGAGGGCGGGTCTGTGCAGCAGTGCGTGTGTGGTGCAGCAAGCGGGCGGGCAGATCTGGAGCGAGGCGGGGCGAGATGGGGCGAGATGGGGCGGGGACAGCAGATTCACGACGTCCGGGCAAGTCGGGAAGTCGTCGCCATAAAAGCGGGTGCAGGCGGGCGGCTGCGTGGTTGGTTGGTGCGTGGTTGGTTGGTGCGTGGCTGGTCGGCAGTGGACGGGCACACGGCCAGCCCGCCTGCCTTCCAGCCCGCCTGCCAGCAACTCGTCCCGCACGCGATCCCGTGAGCGCTCACAAAACAAGCTTCGCGGCCACAGCCAATCATCACGCCACGCGTCCACGTGCCGTCGGAGTTGGCGGCTGCTGGTCAATGCACAAACGCGAGTGCCGCGACAAACGCCTCCAGCCGCCCGCGCTCGACAATCCAGCCAAGCACCTCGTCGAGCCGCTGCCGCACCTGCCCGTGCGCATCGTCGTCGCTGCTGCTTGCTGGGCCCTCCGCCTGGCTGCCCATGGCCCGCACTGCCCCCGCCCCGCTGCGCTTGGGCCAAGGCCGCTGCCGTCTGTCCAAGCCATCGGAACAGATCTCGCTCCTGCGCCAGCATCAGGGCAATGCCGACGGCGTTGAGTGTCGGGAAGTGCGCCAGAAACACCGCCTGCTGCTCCCGTTGGCTGTCAGTCAGCAGCATTCTCGCAAGCACCCTCAAGTGTCCAGAGTCAAGTGTCGAGTGCCAGGTGCCGCACGCTGGCGGGCTGGTTGCGCACACGAGCACCTACCATGCTCGCCTCTTGTGGCAGCCACCACTGCCTTGTCTGCCACATCGTCTCGGACCGGGAAGTGGACGCTGCGCTCTCTCGGCCACCAGCGCTGGCTGCATCACCAATCTCGCTGTCCGTGCACATACACACACACACACACCACATACACATACACACACACACACATGCCATTCGATGCGGTAGCGTCAGCACTGGCTGCAGCGATCTGCAGCAAACGGGCCTGTCCTGCTCTGTCCAGCTCAGCCCTGATCTGATCTGCAATGCGCTCACCGAATGAGTCTGGCAGTATGCGCCGTGCTGTCGCTGAACAGCGTCTCGGTTGTCGTCCCGAGTGTCTCTGGAAAAGCAGCCATGAATGCATACAGCCGGCTCAAGCTGCGCTGCACAGGTGGTGTAAAGTCAAACGGCCGCAGCACCAGCTCGCCACTCTGACCAGATGCACTGCAATCCATGCCTGTGCTGGCCACGCTGCTGGACGGACGACCTGAGAGACCTGTCAGGATCAGCTTGATGTCCGTGAACCGGAGTGCCACGCCCACAAGCACTTGCTCGATATGCGTCTGTTGGTCGGCAAGACCCGTCGACTCTTGGGCCGCGTCTCGGCCTCTGGCTGTCCCAGCTTGGTGCTGCGGTAGCAGCCGCAATGCATACAAGCTAGGCAATGTCCACCAGAAAGTCAGCACCACCGCACGCCACGCCACAGCACAACCATGCTGCGCATTTTCAACCTACACAATGCAGCTATGCTCATCAACGGCGATGGCTGCGACAGTGTCGCCCATCCCAGATCCACAGATGCCCTCGGCTCGCTCGTACAACGCGGCATGATGCATTGCTTCGAGCTCTGCCACAAGGCCGCGATCACGAAGCAGTGCAGGTGTTGCAACATAGATATGCGCAGCTTTGTGCACACGATCAGCGTCGGGCAGGTGAGACTCTGGCGCATCGTTGCCGTCACGATAAGCATGTGATGCCATTGTACTGTCGGCGTTCGGCTGCTTTGGTGCCATTGGCGTCATCTGCACTGGAGCGACTGGAGCGACTGGAGCGGCCCTGGGTCTGTTCTCCCTCGCAGTAGCTGCTTTGACCGTCTTGCCGCGAATCTTGAGAAATGCATCAACCGCACTCGAGGCGGAGAACCCCTCACGAAGGGCGTGGCTCTTGCCAGGCGTCCCTGACACTTGAGCAACAGCAGCTGTACCAACATGGGGTCTGAACAGCTTCGGTTTTGAGAAGACCATGGGCTCAGACGTGATCGTTGCGTGGTGCGTCGTAGATCCGTGCATGTTCGCGCTCAAGGGATGCAGTCTCGGCTGCATCAACTCATCCGCGTCGGCCAGAAACGCACGTGGTGCTTCAAGGTCGTCGATGGCTGTGACTGGGTTGCACCACCTGCCAAGCTGCTCTACCCATCGGCGTGCACGATGAAAGACGTCCATGGGAACTGCAGCTGCCATGACAGCCGACCGGAGAATGGCTGGATCGGCTGGAGCACAGACTGGTCTCTGCAGACCAGCATCACCGTCGGCTGCCTGCGCTTGTTGACGGCAAAGAACCGCAAGCGCTTTGCTGGCATTCCATGGAAGCAGCCCCAGCTCTGAAGCGATCATGGCAGCATGGTACTGCAATCCCAATACTTGAATGGCATTGGGTATGGCGGGCATGATGCGCAAGATCGTGCTGCATTCGGCTGATTCGGCTGTGCTGCTGAAGCTCGGTGCAGGCATTTTGGGCACTGCCGGTTGCCCAGCTCATGGTCAGAGCATGCGCTTGTTCGCAGAGTTCACAAGACCCCAATGGCAGTTACCTGCAATCTGCTTGGACGATGGCACGTCAAAAGCCGCGCTTCGAATCTCGGTGCGCAGCGGATCGCATTCCAACGTTGACAGACACAGAGACAACTCTTGCCCGATTGCATCTGGTGGTTCTTGGTCACTGTGCTGACGCGCAAACAGGTGCTCATGCATCCACTCTTCGATGCCCTTGTCGCTGCCGCAGCGTGTGATAGAGGTCGACCGCCTGCATCCAGAGTCAAGATCACCAACGGCAGCATGGGCCATCAGAGGAGACTCTGTGCACAATATTGCGGATACGGTAGTTGCAAGATCAGTCACAATCGCCAAGTCAAGCCGACAGCATAGACAGCATACCCATCGGCCGACGCATCTTTTTGCTGGCTGTTTCCGGACCGAGCTGATCGCTGCTGTCGTGACTGTCCGAGTCGCAGGCCAGCCGCTTGAGGTATCTCTTGACGCTTGGGTCGGGCTGCTCAGTTGGATCTGCAGCGATTGCGAGAGCAACTCCCAATGCACGATCGTTGTTGAGCAGACTGTCATCTGGCGAGAGTGAAGCCAGCGGTGGCAACTCTGTGAGCTGCATCTGGCAGCGAGAATGCTTCGTGTCTGTCGTGGAAGGCGAGAGTCGGCCGTGCGTTTGGCCAAGACGTCCACGGGATCGTGCAGCACGGGTGTCTCACATCGCTGCCTGGCATGTCCGTGATCCAGCGGGTTGGAGTCGAGCATGCCTGCATCCAGCTCGGCACTGGCCAGACAATGCAGCAGTAACTGCTGAACGGCTTCATCTGGTTCTGTAAACGCGCACACACTGCCCCATATGAGACCCACGAGCACCGATGATTAGCAAACGCCTGATCGTGATGGATGCATCGCATGCACACCTTGAAAGAGCGAGAAGCGATTCGAGTGGCACGAGATGGCTGTCACTGTCGTGGACAAGGGGGAGCCGCAGGGCCATGGAGCGGAGTGCGCGTGGATGAGACAGAGGCGGCGGGCTGAGCGATCTGGACGTGCTGTGCTGGGTTGCGCCAGCAGGTGCGCGGCTGTGCTGCTGATGCGTGCGAGACATGCGGCCGATTGGACCCTGCTCGCTGACTTGCACGGCCTCGAGCGTCCACTTGAAAGGCCGTGAGACAGCCTCCATCACCGTCTGCTGAATGTCAGACACTTGGACCATGTGTCCGAGATGCGGACGGTCGGTGCAGCCAGGTCCGTCCACCACGAGCTGCAACAGCCTTGCTCGCTGGTCCTCGTTGGGTTGGCTCACTGACAGTGGCTGCAGGTCCAGGCTCTCGACCGCCTCGTGCACCTGCACCGTCTGTGGCTGGCAAACACGCTGGAAATCGCGGTGTGCTGCCACGCGCCACGACATGCCAGATCTTGCGGCTGCTTTGGTCAGTCTCGGGTCAACCTGGAGAAAACGTTCGGCATGGACTTGGAAAAAGACGAGCGGCTTCATTGTTCTGCATAGCCGTGCACAAGGTCGAATGCGTCAAGAGCGAATCGAGTCGAAAACAAAGAGCTGGCTGGTGATACGTGGGTTGTGCCATTGATCGTGCTGGTGGTGAGGGGATCGGAGGGAGGGAAACGTGCAAGGAGACAACTAGGCGGTCTTGGAAGTCTTGGCAGTCTTGGCAGTCTTGGCAGTCTTTGGCGTTGCGGCCTTGCCCTTGGCCGACTTGGTGGCGGCGTTTGCAGTTCTTGTCGAGGTTTTGGCCTTGGGCTTGGCCTTGGCAACACCCTTTACTGCTGCAGACGTCTTGGGTTTAGCCTTGGATGCAATCGTTTTTCCAGCACGACTGCGGACACCAGCTTTGGTAGTCTTTCCAGTCTTGGTCTTGGCGGTCTTTACCTTGGACTTGGACGACACGCCAGCCTTCTTTGCTCTCTTGGGTGCAACATGAGCCTTGGCTGCCTTGGCAAGATTCTTGACCGCGCTCTTGGCGGCATCCACTTCGCTACCAACTCGCGCATTGTACTTTTCCAGTGCAGCATCATATGACTCCTTGGCTTTGATGTACTTTTGGATGTAAGGCTGTGTGTACAGTCGGTCGTGCAACAAGAAAGCAGCCATGGATGGATCGAGGCAGACTTGTGAGTGCCATGGGGGGAGAAGACAAAGAAGGACAAACGAGACTCACCTGCTTTTCTGCATCACTCATGGACCGCCAGTACGCGCCGAGAGCCCTGGCTTGCTCCTGGAACGTGCCAGCGGCGGCGTTTCCAATCAGGCGACGCCGATCGGCATCGTTCATCTTGAAGTACTCGGCCGATAGCAAAATGTATCCCGACGAGGGTCTCTTTGGGGCAGCAGCGTCTTTGGGAACCTTGACAGTGGAGCGGCCCAGCTTCTCGTTGGCCCGGTTGATCTCGCGAAGAATCACACGATCGGTCGGAGTGAGGCGCTGGAGGTACTGCTCGTAGGCGTCCTTGTACGCAGCCGCATCGGCATCTGCGCGTTTCTGGAACGGCTGGTCTCGGTGAGACATGCGATGGCATGGTGGATGTCAGACTGATTGTGATGATGCACGAGGCAACATTGACGGTGGATTGGCACTGCAATGCGAGCACCAGGCCTGCAGACATACCTGCCTGTCCTTGTCGCTGACAGCCTCCCACCGCTTGCTAAGCTCCTTCATGACAGCCGTCGAACGCGTTGCCTTGTCCACATGGGCAAGGCTCTTTGATACGGCGGGGTGCTGTTCCTTGACAAAGTGAAGGTAAGCGCTCATGGGCTTTGGAGGCGGCTCGACGGATGGATGGGGAAGCGACTTGAGCAAGGCACGGGCGGCCTTTGCATTGCGTTGGGCTTCCGAGGTAGCTGCTTTGATCTCGACATCCAAGTCGATGTTCAGCTCCTTTCCTGGGCAGGTGGTTTGTGGGAAACACCGAAAGCCAGGCCGTGTGAGTTGCATGAGTGGACGGGCATGGATGCATGAGGGGGAGATGGCCACGAGTCGACGCCAGCACAGGCGAGTGCCAGATGGAGTGAGAGGGATGCAGGCATGCAGGCTGAGCTAGATGGGTGGATGGGCGGATGGGCAGAGTGACGCATGGGGTGCAAGAGCGGGCAGACACGGCGCACCTTTGGCTTGGGCGAGGGAGGCACCAGCCAGGCCACGGAAGGCGCCGTGGAGGCCGGCCGGCCCTGGCAGCAGGAGCGAGGCGAGTGCGGCAGCATGGCTGCGGGCGGGCGTGGCGGCAGAGGCAGCAGCAGCAAGGGCAGCCGCAGCACCAGTAGCACCAGCAGCAGCCAGCGGGCGGGCAGCCGAGGGCAGGGCGGCGCAGGCAAGCAGACGCAGATGGGCGGACAGGACCATGCGACGCGGCTGGATGGGTGTCGTTGGGCCAAGACGGCCACGTCCAGGTTTGGGTTCAAATGCCGCCCGCCACGACCGCCCGCCACGACCGCCCGCCACGATTGTCCGCACGCGGCCAGATCCGTTCGAGGCGACGCAGATCGGCTTGGACGGCGACGCAGCGGGGCCCGACAGCAAGCGGCCATGCAGATGCAGCGGCGGCACAAACCGCCCTCGCAGGCCGTGCACGGCAGCCGCCGCTTGGCGCACTTGCCAGACGGCCCAGACGGCCCAGACGATCGCACCTGGTCACGTGGCTCCTCACGTGATCCGGCTTGCACGCAGCCATTCCGGCGTCGATTGACCGGCCCCGTCGATCTCCACAGACAGACTCGACAGTCAGACTCGACAGACAGACTCCAGTAGGCGGCATTGCACTGATGGCGGCTGTGCGTCGCCCGCGGGCCGCTCGTGCAGGCTGCTGACTCTTGCGTCTGGCACATCGCAGCATGACGGCAACACCGAGTGCAGCACCGACACCGACGGCTGCCCGCCTGTGGGCCGAGTGGGACGCCATCGCGTCCAACGCCAGCATGCCCCAGGCACTGCGGCTGCGGCTGCTGCACTCGCTGGCCACCGCCACTCTGCGCCGCACGCCGTCTGGCCCGTATGCCCCGTCTGCCCTGCCTGCCCTGCCAACTCTGCCAACTCTCGCCACCACAATTGCTGCCGCTGCCGCTGCCTCAACGGCGGCTGACGGCCAGCCGGCAGACGACCTCGCCCATGGCAGACACAAGCGACGCCGCCTGGTGCAAGGTGCATATGTCTGCCTGCCTGCCTGCCTGCCTGCCTGCCCGCCTGCCTGCCGCCTGCCTGCTGTTCTGACAGGCTCGCTGGCTGACTACCTCTGCTGTGCACAGCGCCAGACTCTGCACCAAGTGGATCGACCGTCCTTGCCACCACCACCACCACGGAGGCCGTTCTGCCTGTAAGCCGACCCGTCGGTCGCTGGCCTGGCCATGCGCTGCCGACTGACCTTTGCATTCCGTCTAGTATCTGCCACCGGACGTCCTGCTCCTCATCTTCGCCTTCCTCGATGCGCCGTCCCTGCTCAAGGCCACACGCGCATGCTCGGCCTGGCGGTCGCTCATTGTGCGCTTCGAGCGAACGTTTTGGCGCAACCTGTGTGCTCGCACCTGGAACGTCACCTCCAACGCAGAGTTCCTGTCGTCCTGGCAGGATGTCTACATGACCCACTACAACATCCACAGGAACCGCTATCTGTTTGCCTCGTTCAAGGATCCCTTTGTGATTGGCGGCCGCACCACCACCAACAGCATCATCAGCCACAGCAATCGCCAGAACCAGAACAGACCGCTCGGCCAGCCACTGCCCATCGGCAATACCAGCAGCAGCAGCAGCAGCAGCAGCAGCAACCCAGCAGCAACATCAGGAGCCAGCACAAGCACCGCTGCATCCAAAGCGACGCAACCTCTTCGCCTGGCCCGCAGATCCCATCTACTCGTACATTGTTGCCATCGAAGGCGACCGGATCTGCTGGGTCGACTTTTCGACCGAGCCACACACAGACATCAAGGTCGCCATCATTGGCCACGGATCGCCCCTGCCTGCTCATAGCGGCCCAGGCTCGGCAGTTCCACGCGCATCGCCGACTCCAACAGCCGCGCATTCAGCCGCATCAGCTGGGTCAGCTGCCTCTTCATCCAACACAGAGTTTCCTGCACAGCCCGTACAGCCCGCACAGCCCCCACAACCCACCACAACCCGCACAGCCGTATTCCGCCGCAGACCTCGAAGCCGACATCTTGGGGATGATTGCAGAGGTTGCCGAATCGAATGCGGCCGCGCCACCGCCGGCAGGACAGCAGCAGCCTGTGCTCGTCCCAGCCCAGCACACCCTCAAGGCGCATACCAATTCCGTCGGTCTTATCCTTGCAAACGGCTTGGGCCAGCTTGTGTCTTTTGACGACTCGTGCATCATCATCACGTGGTGTCTCAGGGCATTCAAGCCGTTGCGCAAGATCAACGCGACAAAGGAGCTCGAAACCATCTTCTCCATCAATGTCCACCGCCATCGGATTGTCGGCGGCGGCCGCAATGGCAACATCGTCGTCTGGAACGGCGAGACCGGCGACATCGAAGCCATCTTCAAGGTCCCTGAGCAGTACATTGTCACGCTGACGCCATCCAGCCTTCTCAACGTGGCTCTCCACAACGATCTTGTCGTCTTTGGTCTCTACGACGGCTCGTTCTTTCTGTGCTCGGTCGCCTCGCAAAGCATCGTTCACTGCTTCCAAACGTCAGAGATTGCTCCCCGTCCGCTCTCGTATGGCAGAGGTCTAGTCCGCGACTTGGCGTCCATTGTCATGGCGCCGCCCAGCACTGCCGATTCTGGGCTGAGCACTACGTCGAGCTCTTCTCCGAATGCTGCATTGCCATCCACGTCGCGTCCTGTGTCGTCAATGTCGACCTACTCTGCCAATGGCCATCCAGCCGCCGATACGCTGCATCAGCTACAGGAATCCGAACCAGGGCCGAGCAATCCAGCAGAAGCAGCAGCAACGGGCACAGCCACTATTCCTCCAGCCGAGGAGTCACAACCCCCATCGCCGCCAGCACCGCATGCTTTACCCGTCCTGGAGCTTGCGGGAGACGCAGATGCAGACCCGTTTGCCATGCTGCCGCCCCTGCCGACCAACGGATTTATGCCCATGACGCTTGCACTCAATGGCCACATTCTCATCACCAACGGCCCTTCACACGACCAGATTGCTGTCTGGGACGTGCGCGAGCGCAGGCTCATCAGCATCCTGTCTGAATCCACTGCCCTTGAGCGAGACGGGTACACGGTTCCTGAATACCGCTCTGTCAAGTTTGCAGAGATAACGCCGGACAGCAGCTGCATCGTCTCGAGCGTCATTTTCGAGAACAACCTGGCCTTGCTCGTGTGGGACTACCAGGCACTGCGGCACAAGGACCAGGTGCAGTCCCTCGACCGCACGCGTCGCCGCCGCCGCTTCTGGAAGGTAGTCCTGGACGCGGGACTCGACGCGGCACCGAGTATGGAAGTGTGGGTATGCACTGACGAATCTGGCGAATAAATGCTTGTAAAAGAGCACCATTTTGGGGCCGCGCCATGGGCATTGTCCGATAGCCTGTCTGGCAGGGGTTTGTCCAGACAGCCAAGCATTTTGTTGCCCCAAGTACTGCAGATTGCCGAAGCGTGCCCGTCAATACGCTGCAGGTCATGTCACGCCTCGGATGGCTCAAGACGCTTGCCAAACAGGTCGACACGCCGTCGGCTGCCAGCCCAGCCCAGCAAAGTGCATCTGTTGGATCGCCTGCCAATCCCAGGCGGCCGGGCCCGCATCCGTCTGCAGAGGGCCACCAGCCCTCTCAATCGCAATCACAGCAGCAGCAGCAGCAGCAACAGCAGCAGCAGCAACAACAACAGCTGGCCACAGCCGACATGGCCGAGCGATTGCCAACGATTCCGCCGCAGTCGTGGCTGAGATCCATTCGCGGACGCACAAGCAGCAACGCAAGCGCATCGAGCAGCAACGGCAGCAATGGCAGCGGCGTGTACCGCTCGTCTGCCACCAGCAACATCAGCCCATCCACTGGGCCAGGCGCGGTCGCTGGATCGGCAGGACAAGCAAGCAGTGTCGCAAGCCCTGCACCAGGCACGCCACGCTCGGCGCACACAAAGCGTGTCGCGAGTCCGTCGAATCGCGGCAACTCCCAGCTGCAGCGCCAGCCATCTGCAGCATCGGCTGCTGGCTCAGACGACGGCAGCATGTGGGACTCGGGCGCAGAGCCTGCTGCATGGTCTGGAGTGCCGCACGTTGCAAACAGCGGAGGCAGCAACACGGGCAATATCAACAGCAGCAGCAGCAGCAGCGGCAGTGGCGTCGGTGGTGCAGGCAGTGGACAGCGGCGGCCTTCACGCGACTCGGTCGACGCCACCAGCACCGGCACAAGCATCAATGGCATCCCGCTGTCGACTCAGACGAGCCAAAAGGGCAGCAAGCGATCAAAGCTCAAGAACGTCGTTGGCAGTGGCGGGAGCGGATCAGGCAGCGCCAACCACGACAGCACGACTAGCAGCAGCAACAGCCTTGGCAATGCGATCGACAGCCCGGGCATCAACACGTCCAACGGCATGAACATTGCTACACAACAGCAGCAGCAGCAGCAGCAACAACAACAACAGCAGGTCCATATCGTTGCGCACGAGGCAGCACCAAGCTCGTCCGTGTCGGCCACGTCGGCTCCCAAGTTTGGAGCTCTGCGCAGCAAGCCTTCCCCGAGCAACAAGAACCACGACCAACTGCTCAAGGATGCAGAAGTCATTCGCTGCGCGTCGATGGAGGCCAATCTCTCAGCACCCCAACCAGGCACCAAACGCGCTCCGAGTGCAGGTGCAGGCGGGCGTAGCAAGAAGGAGCTGCCACAGATCAAGATCGAGGTTCGCGATCCCCTGCTGGCGGCTCCTCCTGGCCCTCCATCCGCTGCTTTAAGCGGTCCAAGCGCGACAAACACACCCGGTGGCTCAGGCCCGCCGTCGGCAACACCATTCGCACCATCGCCGCTGCAAGGCAAGAGCAGGCAGAACTCGCCATCGGCAAATTCACCGTCGCACGTCCAGCCAGGAGCAGGCGTCAAGGCTCGTGATCAGTCGTCGGCGCACACCTCCCGCGACGTTGGCCTGGCATCTGCATCTCCACAAAAGTCGCCTGCTGATACGGCCGCCTCGTCCATCGTGGCCATGTCGTCTTCGACGTCCATGACGGGCTCGGCCTCGGCAATTGATGGAGGGCCGGCAGCGGGCCATCACCATCCTCACCCACCAACGCTCATTCAGCAGCACGTCCAGGCCTCGATGCAATCCAAACCGCGTCGACTCAGCAATGCACAGGCCCTCCAGGCTGCTGCTGCTGCCTTGACGGCGGTTGCTGCGTTTGCTCCCAATCTCAGCATCAATGGAGGCACGCCCCCTCAGCAGCCATCCGCCGGCTTGAAAGGAGCAGAGACGACAGATGGGCCGCAGACAGTGTCCGTCACGGGATCCATTCTGTCCTCTGATCCACCGGAGACGATGATGAGCCCTCCCACAGCACGCACCTCGCGTGGCGCCAGTGCCAGCGGGCATCGCAGTCGCGCTGCTACCGTGTCCAATTCCAGCACACCGTACCAGATCCAGCTGCAGTCTCAGGTGCCATCGCAGCAGCAGCAGCTACAATCGCAGCCACAGTCGCAGCACCAGCTTCAGCAGTCGCAGCAACTGCAGTTGCCGCAACAGTCTCTGCAGCAGGCCTCGCAGTCATCTCAATCGCTTCATCCACAGCCACCCGCAAGCCCGCAGCCACAGAGCCTCATGCGTCGGCCGAGTCAAAGGATCGTCATACCCGACAAGCAGGGCGAAGCGGCGCCTTCTCCGGCATCGCCAGCCATCCAAGTGCACCGCCGCAACCTGTCGTCGTCGCCATTTTCCCCCAGCGTCCAAGCTCCGCCACAACCCTTTCCCCAGCAAAAGATCCCCGACTCGCATCTGTTCTCGCCGCCCGTCCAGCGGTCGCGTCGCGCATCCATTTCGTCCACACCGCCGCCCGCGTTTGGCAATCTCGCAGCATCGCGCGACCAGATGGACGGTGGTGCAAGCGGGTCGACGACAGGCATCCATCGGCGTAGCAGTGTGCGGGAGAGCCGTTCCAGCCATCTCAACACACCCAACGACTATCTCGGCAGCACAGCCCAACTCGAGCCGCACGCACTGCAAGGCAGCGTGCGCGACATCCAGAGCCGCGATCTGCTTTCTGCCAGCACCGCGTCGACCGCCGAGCCGTCGCGCAGTGGGCACCGTGCAGGTATGGGAGGCATCCGCGGCGGCGGCGGCGGCGACATGCAGCATAGTCGCGACCAGCTGGGTGTCAGCGTCAACGAGGGTCTGGCCACGCGGCGGCGCAGCATGAGCGTGCGTGTGGACGGACCATCGCCGAGTAAAGACCAGCTGACCGTGAGCACCAACGAGGGATCGACCATGGCGCGGCGGCGGAGCATCCGGGATCAGCAGAGCCGTGACCAGCTGATGGCGGCGAGTCTAGGCGGCGGGGAGGGTGCCGGTGTCTCGATGATGCGGCGGCCAAGTCAGATGCACCTGATGACCGGCGATCATGGGTCGCGGTCCATCATCCGCGAGCAGAGCGAGGGCGAGGAGATCAGGGGTATGACCTCCAGTTTTGCCCATGCCCATGGACAGAAACTCGGCGCGTCTGCTGATGCAGGCGGCGGTGATGCAGGCGGAGGCGACATGGAGTTTTTGCTGAGCCCGCCCATGGAGCACCGGCCCCTTGCACGGCAAGGATCTCGTGCGAGCATTGCTGGTAATAGTTTCAACGGCGCTGCTGGGGACGGGGGTCATGGCGAGAGCGGGCTGAAACTGGAGCGAGGGCGTGGCGGTGGCGGATCAAGCATGAATCTCGCTGGTATTCAACCCGAGTCGTCCATAGCCAGCAGTTCAGGTACAACCACAGCAGGACGAGCAAGTGTGGTGTCCAATCCAAGCGGGACGACGGCCGCGTCCGCATCCTCCAACACGCACACCAAACGCACGGTCGAATCCACACTCAAGGCCCAGAGCAAGCGGGTTGAAGAGGTGTTCTCCAAGTCGGCGCGTGTGTCGTCCAAGATGGTCAACGACGTGCTGCGTGACTCGGAGATGCGGCACCAGCAAATGATTGCGCGGGTGAGAGGCACGCAGGCTGCCGCACAGTATGCAGCAGATCACGGCCATGCACCCAGCATCCAGGTGGACCCGCAACAGCAGCGCAAGAATCACGGCGACAATGACGTCCTGTCTCCCGGCTACAACATCATGTCGCCTAAAATCCGCGACCAAGACTCGTCCGACTACTTTAGCGATCGTGGGCAAGGCACATCGGCAACGGGCAACGACAAGCAGCAGGCCAGTGCTCTCTCGGCCGAAGCAAACGCCGCCTCGACTGCCGCCTCGACAAAGCGCGTCTTTCACTGGACGAAGCTCTTTCGCTTGTACATTATCCGACGTCAGCTGTTTCTCATGTACCTCAGTGCGATGAAGTTTATCCCCCCAGTCGCCACACCCGACGAGATCATGTTCAGTCTCAAGAACGACGTCAACGAAGCGCAGTCCATCACAGACCGGGTGAGTGTCTTGGCGGCCGCAGGCATGCTCCACACTCTTTGCATTGGCGCTAACCGTTGTCCCATGTGGCAGATTTTAAACTTGCTGAATGAGAGGCAGCGGACGTCGTCCAAAACCACGATTGACAATCTCGAGCTGCTGCTTACAACACGACTCAAGAGCTTTGCAAAGTACCCGCTGCAGCAACGACGGACGTTTTGCGAGCTGGTCGAGTACGAAAAGCACCGGCCGGGAAAGCTCATTGTGATGGAGAACCATCTGGCAAACTCGTTCTACTTTGTGCTGTCTGGGAAACTCGAGATTTTCAAGGGTTGGGACGATGCCAAGTACAGGGTAGGTGATGAAGGGATATCGGGCTCAAGCATGGCTTGTTAGGCGATACGCCCATGCAGCATGGTGGATGGAGAGCCTAACACTGAAATGCTGCTTGGTGTTGGAACAGATCAATGTGATTGGACAGGGCGACAGCTTTGGAGATCGCACCATGGCAGTGCTGAATGACAAGCGCACGGCGTCGGTGACGACCATTGACAATGTCGAGCTGCTGCGTGTTGACAAACGCGACTATGCCAAGTACGCCAAGCAAGTGCAGCAGCAGATCACATCGCGCATCAACCAGATCTCGTCGATCCCGCTGTTCGCCAAGGAGCCGTCGATGATTGAGCGCATGCTGGTGTGCACCCAGTTCACCAAGTTTGAGGCGCAGCAGACCATATTCAAGGAAGACGATACCAACTTCCAGCTCATGTGGGTGCTGTCGGGCAGCTGCCGGTGCATAAAGTATGTGCCGTTTGTCAAGAAGCGCATCCAGGGCTCGGATACGGGGTTCCAGCTTCATGCATATGATCCAGACAAGCCGCTAGAACCAGGCGAGGAGCTCACGCGCGAGCTGCTGTCCATTTCCGAGATGGCGTCGGGCGACAACTACCCAAGCCTTCCGCAATTCAAGATGCCGCAGGACCCCAACACCTTGCTCCCGCGCTTTGACCGCAGCCACTACATTGCGGCGCTCAAGGATGCGCCAGCCTTGACCAACAACGTGACGGTCGTGGCCAACTCGGTCATGGAGGCCATGATCATCTCGCGGCTCGAGTTTGCACAGATTGCCAGCGATGACATGATCAACTATCTGCTGGACGACGGCAGCAGCAACATTCCGCTCATCAAGCTGCAGCAGGCGTACCTGGAGCGGATCAAGTGGGATGCCTACAAGAAAAAGGTGCGCACCGAGATCGCGATGCCTGCCAAGGCCAAGGCCATCAAGAAGAAATGAATACTGTGGCTTGTTTGGATCCTTGGTGCCCAACTTGAGTGCTCCGCGATCCAGTTGTCCCCATGCCTTTCTCCACACTGGAGACCGAGCCCGAAACCCGAATCCGCCGTTTCCCTAGAGGCTTTTGACGTTTGTGCAGTTGCCCACAATACAGCGCCACCATGCGGTTTGGCAAACGCAACGGAGCAGTGGGCAACAACGCCAGCGTATCGACGCGATCGGATGTGGACATGCCAACGGCTCAGCAGCTGGATCTGAGCGTCGTTGGAGGCAGCAGCGTTGCTAGTGTCGACGGTCTAAAAGGCGCCTATTCCAAGGCAGCATCTGGCCCCGAAGTGCTTGGTATCGACGGTGGAAGCGGGCGAGACGCAAACAGCATCGGCGGGGCAGATGGGAGCAGCAGTAAAGGCGGACGCATCAGAAACAGCAAAAGCGACAGCAGCAAGGGCGACAGCAGCAGCAGTAGCAAGCAGCAGCAGCAGGCCAAGAAGTCTCCCTTCTCATTCGGTCTTCCCTTCCTGTCCAAGGCGAGCAACACCAAGCGAGCCGAGTCTGACAAGCACCGCCAACATCAAGGCGACGCGATCGATCCGCATCCTCCTCCCGCAGACGACCTGCATCTCCACGGGTCAGGTGTTCACAGCCAGATACCGCCACGCTTAGATCCCAGGCAAGGAAGCCGCAGGGAGCAGCCGGGTACTGACCAAGTGCCGGACGTGGACGACGGCCTCAGTCGGGCGGGCCGGCAAGAGGCACACCTAGCTCTTGATCCAGATAGCAAGCACGAGCACAGATATCTCAGCAACAGCGACGGCTCGTCGCGATCAGATGGCCGGAAGCATCCCAGGACGAGTTTCAAGACTTGTCCGGATCAGAGTACCAATCCACCGAAAGGTTCCCAAGCCTGAGGTCAACGGGATCAGGGAGTTCGATGGAGTATGCCAAAAACGAGGCACCGCGGGCCGATGTGCGATCACAGCCTTGGTGGGCACGGCGGTCCGACGATGGCGGGCTGTTTGGTCTCAACTCCAGCGCCAACTCGGCACAGATGCGCGGCATCGATGGCCAACAGGAGCCTCACCAGCCCATCCGGCCGCCACGGCAGCCTCACATCCGAAAGCGATCGTCGACCGTTGGGTCCTTTTCTGGCGTAGTAGGGTCGGCATCGCCAATAGGAACGTCTTCCCCGGTTTCGCCTTCGTCGCCCGTGACACCGCATTCAGAGTCATTCCAAGCAACATCCTTTGGAGCATCAAGAAGACGCCCGTCATCCACAGCACCGCTGTCGCAGATCGCACTGGGCACCCTTACCGCCAGTTCAAGCGGTGAGATAGTCACTGTCCGCCGTCGCACACTGTCTGCCTTGCAAACCATGCCCATGCCGCCCAGCATGCCCGCGCCAAACTCGCCCAACGAGACGCATCGGATGAGACGCCGCACGATCCAGCCCAACACGCCCATCTTCACGTGCGGCAAACCAGCCACGACTGCCACCACCGCCACGTTCGATCCAGTCTTTCGTCAAATGCAGCCTGATCAGCTTGTGATCGGCGTCGATATTACAAACGCAGCCAAGGTCCAGTCGTCACTGGAGGTTCAAATGCATTCTGGACGGCGCGTGTCCCTCAGCACAAGCGCTGGAGCAGGTAAGCATGTCTACCTGATGCCTGTGTGCGGCTGCCAGCATCATCCTCGGCGGACTTGCAATTGACTCGCTGTGCACGTCAGGCGGTGCTATATCCAGGGGATCAACACATTCACATGACGGGATAGAGCCAGGATCGCTGCGCAACTCCATCACTGCCGGCAGCATATCGTCATCAGCTGCTGTATCGCGGTCGCCGTCTATATCTCACCAGTCCACCATGTCGCGAAAGTCGTCCCTATCCTCGAGTCATGGCTCAACATCAGCCGCAGTGGGAGCCATCACTGTTCTGAGCCGCAAGAATTCTTTCCAAGAGCCCAGGCCATTATCTCGCAGAGGGTCTGCTGCACCGCCCATGTCTCGCCGGGAATCCACAGTTGAAGCCACCACGCCACTATCGGCGAGTGGATCGCGACGATCGTCGAATGCCAGCTCAACAGAAGATTTCATCTCTTCTGTCGGCCATTCGACGACGGGGACAGAGCACCAAGCCATCGAGCTGGCATCTGGCAAACTTGCGCCAAAGGAGCTCGCCGAGATCATCTGCCAGTCGTCCGACCTCCACGACGCGCTGCTGAGACGCTTGCACACGCATACCCAAGCACCGCCACCCCCACAAACGCTCATTGTCGTGGACGAGTACAGCCTGAGCGAATCCACCGAAGGATACGCGACGCCACTGCGCACGGAAGACTCGCTGACCATGTCGACCACGGACAGCTTGATGGACAGCAGTTTTGGCCGCAGATCAGGGCCAGTCTTGATCAGCAGCATCATCGCAGGCGGGCCGCCCACGGCCGAAAGTCTGCGGCAGTTCCGTGCCAATGCGCACTCGAGAATCATGGCACGGAGACGCAGCCGGAGTGCAAGCCCAAATGCAAGCGCCAATGCCAGCGTCAGTGCGAGCGTCAATGCGAGTGCCAACGTCAGTTCGGAAGTCTTGCCTGATCCTTATGCAGGGCACTCATGACAAGACAGTCCGACCGGCAGATACCTATCTGCCTGCCTATCTGCCTGCCTGCTACCACTGTACCTACATCTGCTCCTGTCCATGGCTTTGCATGCCACTCGAGCCAATGAACCTTGTAATTCTGCGTATTCGTTCAGCCCAGCGTGGCATGACGCCGACTCGACTGTGCCACCTTGATACCATCAACCCGCGACCAAGCAAGTCGCGTTTGATCGTGCCGGCCATCAGTCCAAGTGACACCGTCCGATTGCAACTTCTTGCCAAGCAGAAGCCAACCCGGATAACGCACGCTATGGAGCTCCCGCAGACGTCGAGTCCGAGGCTGGCTGAACGCAAAGGTGTGTGCCGACTCTTGGGGCGACGCCCGGCAGCTGATGTGCATCTGCTAGTCTGCGCTGTTTCCGTGGCCTCGCGCATCTCGGTATATGCGTGCCAATGGTCCAGCTAACCTGCCACCCGGCCACACTTCGACCCAATGTTGAACCGATGGCAACATCGCCGGCCACGAACGGCCATTGTCAAGACCGGCCGCGCTTGCATGCCGAGGGCGGCCTGTTGGAGAGCAGCTCGCGGCCTCTCTCTGCCATGAGCGTCGGCTCGCCGCGTGCGCCGCGGTCCAAGCATGCCACGCCAACGCCAACAGCAGCAGGCATCGAGCTGCCATCTCTGCTTCGCCCAAGCTTGCCAGAACCCGGCCCGATATCTGGGCAATCCGCCGGCGGCGGCCGCTTGCAGTCGGCGCTGGTGCCTCGCGACGTCACAAACGACTTGCCTTCCACCAGCCCGCTGACATCCCCGACACGGCCGGTCTCTCCTCTGCCGCCACCTTGTGGATCCTCGTCGCCCAAAACGTCGCACCCAAGGCAGCGCTCGTCGTCCAACGCAGCACACAGCAGCAATGCCAGAGCCAGCCTGCTGAACACGCCTGGATCGCCCAGCGGGGCGTCGGCATCACCGATTGTGGCTCCCTCCGAGCCCCCCAGCATCCGCCCGTCAGCCTCGCCCACAGCCACATCGCCAACGTCGCCCATCACGAGTGCCACCACGATCGTTGCGCCAACAAGCGCGGCCAACTACACTTCCTATGCGGTCCATGCCATTGCCACACCGCGAGCTAGTCGGCGGCTTCCGTCTGTAACCCGCACACCTCTCCCTGCACGCCTCAATGACGAGCTGTCGCAGTCTGCACGGTTCGAACGACGAGAGTCGCGAGAGTCGACGCTATCCGCAATAGGGAGCAAGAACGATGCATCGCTCTCTGCCGGAGCAGTGACTGCACCCAAGCATTCGGCCAGTGCAGATGACACAACACTCGAATCCGTTTCCAAGTCAAGCGCGATCATGCACGCGCCGATTGCACGGCTTGGGTCGCTGCTGAGCTCGTCGCCGCAAGAATCAGCAGCCTCAATCACAATGCTGACAAACTCTGGGTCCATGACCTTTCCGACAGCATCAACAAGCATACACGTTCGCTCAAGGCAATCTACAAGCCCCGTGTCGCACACTGGGACAGACGTGTCGGGATCAGGGGCAGGCACTCCACTAAGCGTCTCCTCCAACCCGCGCACGCCTGCCGAAGGACCCGTCAAGGCTGGATCCGCCAAACTAAACACGAATCGTCTCCAGAAGCAGCTCCACCAAGAGATTGTTTCCCGACGGCATATGCGCAGCCTGAGCGTCAACGACACTGATCGCAGTACAGCAAGCACAAGCAATCTCCAGGTGGCCAATATCGTCGCGCTTGATCGCGCCATTAGCGGGCAGGTGCACGATTGGTCGAGTTCAGCTGCAGGCCCAGCGTGCACGAGTTCGGCATCGCAGGTCTCACACCAACAGCAGAACGAGCAAGCACATGACCAACAACAACAAGAGCAGCAGCAACAGCAATCACAGGCTCAGATCCCGTTGACAGCATCGGCACCAACATCGCCCATGCCAAACGCCAAGAAATGGGGTCCACTGCGAGTGGCACTTCGACTTGCAAATCGCCACAACATCCTGAGCGGGCGATCCTCGACGACCAGCTCTGCCGGTAGCGATGCCAACTTGGCACCACAACCGTCCCATTCAAACAGCGTCAGTAGTGATGCGCATGAATCCTTATCCAACACAGGCCGGCAAGGGAGTGCTTCCGTACATCGCCGTCTTGATCCAGGCGAGATGCAGAGCATAAAGCAGCAGCGACCGACGACAGCAATGCACCAATCCAGCTCGGAAGAGGGGATGCATTCAAGTCCTTCGTCGTCTTTCAGGGCCAAGCAGTGTAGTGTGACCGATTCAGCGTCGCCATCATCCAACGCAGGTGTGCCAAGCCGATCGCCATCGAAGCTGGGAGTCGCTCATCATGGAAGCAGCACGGTTTCAGACAGCTCTTGCAGCATCCACAAGGCCACCATGACTGCCGTGCTGAGCGAAATTACGAGTACCATCCAAAAGTCTGAGCACATCCACCAGCGCATTGCAACGCACCTTGCTCGGCACGCATCTGGCAGCTCGACATCCCATCCCGACGTATCCGCGTCAGACAGTAGCAGTTTCCGGCACGGCAACCGACGAAGCACGCTACTGAGCCAGAGCCTGATACTGGCCGAAGGCAGCTCGGATCCTCTGGGCATCGAGGTGCAGTCGCCCATCAGCGAAGAGTCCGTCGAGCCCATTAACATGCGACGGAGATGGAAACGCGCGTTCCGTGCCATCAGCATCATCCGCATGATCGTGTACCTGTACAACATTGCCAAATCCAAGCACCTCGAGTACCATGAGGAGTCGTCGATGGACTTTGATACCCTGGGCAGCATGCTGCGAAACCAGTACATGCCCAAGAATGCTGCCGTCACTCAGCGTGTGCTCGCACTGCTTGGAGTCGAGCGCGACGCTGAGCGCAGCAAATCGGACTCGGAGCAGCTTGCACGGCTGCTAAGTGGAAAGCTGCGCAGCTTTGCCCGGTTCACGTTTGAGCAGCGCGTTCAGTTTTGCAAGATCATGCAGTACGAGGCACACGATGCCGTAAGAAGCGTGCATGCAGACAGACAGTTGGCTTTTACCTGTGATTGGCGCTAACAGCCTGCGTGTCTGCAAACTACAGGGTCGCGTCATTCTCAAGGAGGGCCACTTTTCGACTGGCTTTTACTTTTTGCTGTCTGGCCAGGTCGAGGTGTTCAAGATTCGCAATGGCATCAAGTACCGAGTAAGACCAGCAGTCGCCTGGTGAGGCCGTTTGGCTTTGTTTCCATGTACTGATCACACAGTTGCATGACCGTGGCGGACGATACAGCTCAACGTGTTGAATGCCGGGTCTGCATTTGGTGAGCGAACCATGTATCGACTCAAGGACTACCGCAAGGCTTGTGTTGCAACCACAGTCCCGTGCGAGTTTCTGCGAGTCCATAAGCGTGAGTTGGAGAGTTGACGCGTGTCTGCTGTATGTGGACAGCTATATTCTGACACGCACTTGGCATGGATGCAGAGGAGTTTATCAGAGTAGGCTCGCTTGAGAGGCGATCGGTCCCCTTGTGCGAGCATGCTGTCTTACTATTAGTGTCCTTGGCAAACAGATTGCACAAATCGACGACCAAGAGACAAGAAAGCACCGACAGTCGCAGCTCATGAGTGTGCCGCACTTTTCCGAGGGAGGCCTGGATTTCATTGACAAGATCCTTCCCTTTTGCGAGTTTGTCACATACGACTCACAGCAGTCGATTCTGCTGCAAGACTCGCACGTGTTCCAGCTCTACACGATCCTGTCGGGCACGTGCCGATGCGTCAAGATTGTGCCGTTCTTGCGCCACAAGGGCGTGCTGTCTGCGTACAACATGGACACGGCCGTGCGGGACGGCGACGAGGTGGTGCAAGAGATGCTTACGCTGACCGAGATTGGGCCAGGCGACCATTTCCCAAGCGTGCCATCGCCCACGATCGTGCCATTTATGCGCGAGGCGTATCTGGTGCAGCTGCTTGCAGAGGATCCGGCAGACGGCAAGGCACGGGCATCCGTGTCCGTGATTGCCAACTCAACCGTCGAGATTGTGGGCATCACACGGTACCAATACGCGCAGTATGCAACCAACAACATGATCATGCGGCTGATTGACGAAAGCAACATTTTCAAGGTGCCCATGAACGAGTTGCAAGCCGCGTACCTCGAGCGGCTCAAGTGGGACTCGTTCAAGAAAAAGGTGGCGAGCGAGGTGATTTCGCGGGCAAAGACTGCCCATCATGAATAGACAAGCATCGCATAGTGTTGATCAATGCAGGTTGTAGCCTTTGTTTGGAAAGAAAGTCTTGTAAGAACAGTAAAGGGAGAGATAGAGAGAGATAGAGAGAGGGAGGGAGAAGGGGGAGCAAGAGCAAGCGAGAGAGGATAGACGAGCGATGCGGCAATCCAATCAAAAGTCCTCGTCCAGAGTGAAGGCCTGGTCGATCATGCTTGCGCTGGGGGTGTTCTGTACTGGCACGACGGTGGACGACATTTGCTCGTTGCGCTCGTTCTTCTTGCCCTCGCGAACGAGAAGCTGGGGGATCCACGGCAGCGGATCTTGCACTTTGTACAGGGTCGGGACGCCGAGACGCGCAAGGCATTGGTCGGCCGTGAACTGTGCACGGCGCATCAGGTCCGTCTTGGAAGCGGTGTGTCCGTTGATGGCGATTGTGCCGCCCGAGAGCTGAAAGAGATCATCAATCAGCGCATACTCGACGTTCATGGCGTCTCTGACCATGTCGTGCACGGCGCGAGTGTCGGGCTGGTTGAACAGACGGCCCTTGAGTGTGGCAGCAAAGCCAACGTACTGCTGGTGGTCGTCATGGATGCGGTAGACGGCATTAATCAGGCCAGGCAGCGGGTGCGGGTCGCGAGCTGTCGGCGGCAGAGCAGCCGTCTCTGGGCCAGCAACGTACAAGACCACATCGCGGGCAGTTGAGCGCAGCACGGCTTCAAAGACGGCGAGTGCGACAATGCGTGTTGAGAAGCGATCTGTGGACTCTGTCATGTGACGCTTGATCCAGTCTATCCTGAGCTGGTGGCTTGTTACTGGATGCATATGCAGTAGTCGCGATGAAGAAAGCGCGGTTGGACGAGCTGCTGGTCAGCAGGCATGTCTCGAGCACGGCATGACTCGCAAATGCACAACGGCTTACGCTCAATGAGTGCGTCCATGAGATCGTCGCGCTGCTGGACGGACGGGCAGAACATGTCGAGCAGAACGGTGCACAGCTCCATATGGATGTTCTTTTGCATGATGTGGAAGCCAAAGAAGCAGCGGGCTTCTGGCGCCTGGATCTCGTCCGAGAAGCGCGACAGGATGTCTTCGTAGGAGATGCCGTGGCCGATGCACATGATGCCGACGACCTGCATCACAAACGACTGCTCCTTTCTGGAGAGAGACTCGAAGCCTGCGCACACGCCAGAAAGGATGCAGCCGAGTGTCAGAGGTTGGCGGGAAGCAAGAGGATTGATGGGGTGTTTGGCAAGTGGGCGACGTACCGTCCAGGTCGTCGGACATTTCCACCTCTTCGGCACTCCAGAAGTTGGCTTCTGCGTTCTTGTATGCATTCCAGATCTAGATGCGTTGCCGGCCGCAGCGGTCGTGATGGACGCCGTCGCAGGGTGAGGCGAATGCATTCGCATCGGAACCAACAAGATCGGATCCGTCCGAGATCCGGAACCGGAAGGACGCATGTGCAGTGTGTGGGAAGGCTGGGTCAGCGGGACGGGCAGACAGGGGCAGGCAGGCGGGCAGGCAGGCAGGCAGGCAGGCAGGCTCGCTGGACGAACGCCGACAGACGGCGGAAGCAGCAGCAAGAAGAGACGTGCAGGCAGGCCCAGAGGCACCAGCGTTCGGACAGGCGGCCGGCTTACATCGTGGTACTGGATGGGGAAGAGCACAAAGCGCTTGGGGTTGGGGATGAGCAGCGGCTCGTTGGCCTCGGCGCCTTCGGCAGGCTGCAGCAGGGCAGCCAAGGGAGAGTCGGTGGTTGCGGGCATGGCCATAGCAGAAGCAGCAGAAGCAGCAGAAGCAGCAGAAGCAGCAGGCTTGAGCGGGGCACCGTGCGGGAGACCGAGCGGGAGACCGGCGGAGCCGAGAGCGGACGTTGCCGTCGTCGATGCGCTGGCGAACACGGCGGCAGGAGCAGGAAGCGTGTCCGAAAGCGCCAGCGAGTGCAGGCCCATCTGGACAGCGTCTGCGTCGGCATCTGCGCGGGCCGAGGCTGCATACGGGGCCCCGTCGCTCAGCGGCGATGCGCCGACGTCTGCCGCGGCGTGCAGGCCAAGCGCATCTGCCTTGGACGAGCGGCGGGCCTTGAGGCTGTGGGCAGCGGGCAGCTGCTCGGGTTGGACGGTTGGCGTCTGCGCAGTGAGCATGGCGGCCGGGTGTGGTGTTTTGCGACGATTTGCAAAACACCAGGTGGGTCCCTGCTCGCTTGCACATGCTCATGCACGCACGCACAGAGATGCCAGAGACGGCCGCTGACGGCAAGCGTCCCGCGCCTGTGCACCACAGAACCCCATCCGTACAATGTCTTCCGAGCCTCTTCTCCAGCGCAACCTCTACGACGTCCTTGGCACAAAGCCGACCGCCAACGACGAACAGATCCGCCAGGCGTACATCCGCGAGTCGGTACGTGCGTGCATGTGCTTGTTGGCCAATGGCTGCCGCACCGCTCACCCGCCGCTCGCCCGCCGCACAGCTCAAGTACCACCCCGACAGAAACTCTGCCGAGGATGCGACGGCTCTCTTCCAGGAAATCGCCAATGCCTACTTTGTTCTGAGGTCTGTCGAGCGTCTGCCGAGCCGTCTGTCTGTCTGTCAAGCCGTCGCTTTGGCCGCCGTCCTGGCTGCGCATGTGCGCCTCTTGTTTTGGCTGACATGGCGCTGATGCCACGACACAGCGACAAGGACCGCCGTGCAGAGTACGATGCTTCGCTCGCCAGCACCCATGGCTTCAGAGTGCAGTCCATCGATCCCTTCACCGTCTTTGGCCAGGTCTTTGACGAGCTCCTCGTGCCCGAGGTCCCCAACCCCGCCTACTTCTGGCAGCCCGTTGGCAGCATTGCCGGCGTCATGCTCGGGTGCGTCCAATCGTGTCTGCGGCTGATCAGACATGCCGCACCGCCCGCCCAGCATCGGCATCGGCGGCGGCGGTGGCGGCGGTTTCAACCCCACGCCGCTGTCTGCAAACACCACGCCGATGCTGGCTTGAATGCGATGCACCTTTGGCCCTTCTCGCCCCTGGCTGACCTTGCGCTGGCCCATGGACAGATTCATCGTGCTCAACATCCCTGGCGCCGTCATTGGTGGCTACTACGGCAACCGCATGGGCAAGGTGCGCGACATGAAGGGCGTGTCGGTCTACGAGGCCTTTGTCAAGCTGTCTGCCGACCGCAGAAAGGAGATCCTGGGCACCCTCGGCAAGAAGTTCTTCACCTCGGCCATCACCAACTAAGCGTCTGCTCCTGCTGTCCTGCATTTCTATTTCCATCATACTGCCTCATGAAGTTTTCCCAGCATATCTCCTTTCAGCGATGCCGTTCGCTCAGTCGATCCAGGCGTTCGTCTGCATCGGCCAGTTTACAAACATTGACGTCTACCAGCGAGGCATGTACAAGATACAGTGCCGTCTGTACAAGCGCAGCCATCAACGATCCGCCAATGGATCGGGAAGCAAGCGCATCGACGGCATCCCTGTCAGACTCATCCGTCGCGAAGAGTTGCTCCATCATCAGCAGCAGCAGCAGCACGTCCATTCTCGCGATATCCAAGACAGCTGGGACGCCAAGAACGAGATCTTTCCGCCGCACACGCTCGCCAGAAAGCAGTGTCTTCTCCGCAACCACCGACGCTGCAACTGGAGGTGCCGAGCCTCGCCTGAATCCCCGCCTCCGACACCGCCCCCGAAATCCACCATTGCCCTGTTGCTCTCCCAGCTTCCAGCCCTTGGCGCGCTAAATCCGCTTGGCTCTTCGTCGCCAGCATCGCCGGCATCAGCTTCAACATCTTCTGAGTCGGTGCCCCAAGACGTCACACTTCAGGATGCGCGCGCTGACGAAAGGGACGGCGATTTGCCACCAGCCGATCAAGCGAATGGCAGCGACGTACTGCAAGAGGACCCATCCAGCCAAGACAAGAGGAGATCGGCGCAGTCTCTAAAGCTCAATGTCGCTTCTGCAGTCGCCAAGGCTCCAGACAGAAACACAGTCGTGGCTTCCAGTACGTTTCTGTTGACAACGCAGGGTGAGACCATCTCCGTCATGTCCGGTGCTGTCTTTGAGATGCGCGACGCGTACTGCGACTCTGGCACAGCCGACGACGAAACGTGCGCCTACCTGGAGGTGCAACTCTTCTTCTCTGCAGACGAATCGTGAGTCTGCTGCGTCCATTCTCAGCCATCGCGGCACTTGACTGACCCAGACCGACTGCTGCGATTACTGACGCACTGTCTGTTTGTCCAGGCTGGCTGATCCTGACTGCCTCGAGCTTCAGCAATCACGCACCATCCGCATCAACGACTTTATGGCTGCTAGACCCAACTTGATGGAGCACTTTACAGTCACGTTTGACGGCGTCTTCTACGCAACGTGCGATATCTCCATCGCGACCTCCCCAGTCGACTTTGCACTTGAGCCACCGCAGCACTCGGCCGCATCAGTCGGCGACTCTGTTTACTCCCAGCAGCCCTTGAGCGGATATGGCCAGGGCTTCACAGCAGCAGCGCCTGCATCGGCTGCGTCAGCAACATCGTCCTCGGCAGTACTTATATTGCCCGTCCTGCCCTCCATCTTTGGCCAACTGTTCAGACCCACGATAGCGGCAGGCAGTCCAAGTCCAGCGTCGGCGCCATCTGCAACACAGCCATTGGGGCCGGTTTCGGTGGCTCGCTCAAACTCAGGATCGCCTTTGCCCCATCCCATCGGTGCACTGCCAAAGAGATCTGCAACCACAACTGCCAAGGCATCAGCGCCAGCAGTGTCGTCTTCTGCCGATTCTCTTCGCTCGCTGCGGACGAGTGCTCATGGTCTGACTCGGTCTGCATCCAGCCTGCGGCTCGATGCTCTTGCAAGTGTCCCTCTGCACCAGCACCTGAGCATCTGCATGAGCTGCATTCGCACCCTGCTCGAGCTGGACGGTGCCATGGCTGCCCTCGCCTCCGACCATGATCCAGCCACTGATCGTCCCCAAGGCCAGTCATCACGGCTGAGCCTCATCCAAAGCGCTCTGCAGTCATCTCTGCCACGCTTTGACACTTCGCAAGTCCCGTCCATCCTAGAATCATCAAGCCTTGGCTGCGTGACTTCACCGCCGGGAGCAACTCCCCAGCCTGTAAGAAACGCGTCAACAAGCATCGTGTCACTGACTGGACTCCTTCGCAAATGGATCGCAAGTGAGGTGCGTTGGCGCGGCTTGTGCTGCTCGTGTATACACACCGTATCCATCTACTAAAGGCATAACTGCTGCCATGGGCTCTAGCAACGCAACCAAAGCAGCACGGACATTGCCAACAACCTCCACAAGGCTGTCCTTGCCCTGGCTGTGCCTGTAAGTGCGAATGCACCTATCCTTGCACTCACTGCGGCCTCACTCGCATAACCCGTGCACGACAAACGCACAGATGAAAGAGCTGTGGGCAGATTACGTGGCAAGCATCGTGTTGCACCACACGCGGCTGCTTTCGGGCATGCGCGCTGCCGCAGTGCAGAGACGATTGGAGTGTTTATGCGACAACTTTGATTCGGAAGACGTCAAATCCACGCTCGAGTTCCTCGACGGAACACGGTCAGTGCAGACTGCGCATCGCATGACTCTTGCATTGAGTCTGACACGTCTCGGGCTTCCAGAGTCAAGCACGTGCCGCTGCAGGAGTTTCCTCAAATCGACCATCCAACGCTGCTCCACATTGACGTGCCACCAGGCATGTTTGTGCCGCCGCAAGATCAAGGCAGCCAACCAGCAACAACTTCATTGGCACCAGCCATTGAGCGGACCGGAGCACCTTCAAATCAGCCGATCGGCAAACTCCACAAATCGCGCTCTCAAGGATCGCTCAAAAGCCTCATCACACAGAGCCCAAAAGGCTCTTCAAAGGGATCTCCAAGAAGTTCGCCGCGTCCTTCTCCAAATGGATCGCCAAAAGCCGACCGGGCCAAACCGTTGCTGTCTGGTTTAGGAGCCTTCGGAAACAGAAGCAGCAAAGTCAGCAACAGCGCCATGGCAGGCGGCATGGGCGGAGGCTCGCCCATTCCTAATCGCATGCAGAGTGGACGCTCTGCTGATCACGGATCGTCTCAAAAGCGTCCGCCTCTCAAGCATTCTCAAGTATGCCTGAAGGAACTGGACAATGCGCTCAAGCAGATGGCACACGAGTTTGAAATCATGATGAATCCAGCACCTCCGTCTGCCTCGCCCGAGTCTGCAGTCGATGTCGAGCAGCACGATCGACAGTTGGTTGACACGGGCTGTCATTTGATTGTGTTTGTGCACGGTCTTCTGGGTCAGTTGCGCTGCCAGCAGAGTGCGGCTGCCCGTTTATCCAACTCGCCGTCCTGACACACGTCTGCCATGTGCCTCCCCACAACGATAGGATCCTCTTTTGACTTTCGCCAGTACAGGAATCGCTTCTCCAGCTATCTTGTCCAGCTGGGTGTCCCCAAGTCCATGTTCATGCTCTTGACATCAACGTCGTATGAAGACGATACGTTTCAGGACATCGAAACCATGGCAAGCAGGCTGGCATCGGAAGTGTCAGCATTTATCAATGGACAGAAGCGGCACATCAAAACCATTTCGTTTGTATGCCATAGTCTGGGTGGCATCATTGCAAGGTAAGAGCAATTCTTCTCCAAGACTCTTTGTGCAATCGGCTTCGCATCCAACTTATCATGCCATGGCACGGCATGATATGCACTGTAATCACAGATGCGCTCTACGAAAGGCTGCTTTTCAGCCACTCATCGCAAGGCTGCACACCTTCTTTACTCTGGCTTCGCCGCATCTGTCCCTTGCTCTCCACCAGAATACCATCATCAACTCGGGTGAGTCTGGCTGTCCATTGAAAACGCAATGTTGCAACATGCCCAAATGTGTTCACATGCCATGCTGACAAAGTGCGGAACGACAGTCATGGGCATCTACCAGACCATCTCACGGTCCAAATGCATCGGCCAGCTCACGCTCTGCGACCATCCTGACCCACGCCAGACGCTGCTCTTTCAGCTGGCATCAGACGCGACCATCAGGCATTTCAAGCGCGTCATCATGTTTGCTTCCAAGCAGGACAAGTATGTGCCCTTTGAGGGTGCACTTGGCCTACCCCAGCCAAGAGCCGCGCCGTTTATGGTACCGCCAGCAGCAGGCGGTGCGCCTGCATCGGCACCAAGTGGGACGCCTTCAAAGCCAATCACAGTCTCGACGATCCTCGCTGGGCCATCACTGTCGACCGTCGAGTCCACAGCAGCAAGCACCGCAACCGCCAACAGCAGCATGGCTGCCATTGTGCAGGAAATGGCCGCATTGTGGAACATCCAACTTGTCCATGTGCCCCATTTGCGACGGTACGAAGTGCAGTTTGCCGATCTGGACACTGCCGAGCGTGCTGGGACGCTGTTCAGTTCTGATCCGCTCGGCCGCATGGGGCATCTGGCCATGATTGAGGACCCTCGGTTGATGGACATGGCCTTCCTGGCCAACGGCATGCATTTCCCAACGGATCAGCGCGACGGCTTGCCGCTTAGCCGGCTTGCCGAGCATGGCAGCAGCACTCTTGCCCTCGTGTGCTCTCCCGATGCAGCCGACATGGTCAGCACGCCTCATCTTGCGACGCACTCCCCTTTGAGCCTGCAATGAAGGTTGTCTGATCGCTCAACATGTCCGACCACCAGCCAGACAGCCAGCCAGACATCGCCGGCAGCATCAGCAACAAGGATGGTGCCAGCGACAACAAGCCAGCGAGACAAAGGAAGCCAAAGAGGCCAGCATACTATTCACTATTCCAGCTGCCCAATGCTCTCGTACGCAAGCAGCCGGAGCTCTACACGCTGTCGACACCACCAGGAACAGCGCCAACGAAGATAACGTATGCCCCCAGCGATCCGTTCTCGAGACGGCTCAACCGCTGGAAGCGGTCGATAGAGCGAGGCGGAGCATTCAAAAACAAGCGGCGGCTCGACCACGAAGTCTTGGGCAGTCGCTTCAGGTCTGAGCGAGTCGGCGACGTGCGGACCAAGGGCCGGGTTCTCCTGAATGGCCGTCTGTACCTGCCGACCCCTCGGTCGGCGTTGAAGTTCAAGCTTGTTGCGAGACGCTTCAAAGGATTCGTCGAGCACTGGCTCGAGAGTGCTCCGGAGCGGTCGCTGCCGCTGCCCACGCTGTCTGGATCGATGCTGCGAGGCCAGGACTGGGTCGAGCCGAACCGACGGATGATGGTCGATGGACGCGCGAGCAAGAATCCGGCAGGGTATCCCAAGCTGCGCGCGCAGATGGCTGCCCGCAAAGCAGCAGCAGCGGCGGCGGCAGCTGGAGAAGCAGCAGCTGGAGCAGAAGCAGGAAACAGCAACGGCAACCAGGATGATCGCCATGCTGACACTGATGCAGACGCGGACAATGAAAGCAGCAGCCAAAGCGAGACGGACGAGGACAGCAAGCCGATCGCCGATGTAAATGATACCGAGGCCATGCCCGTCGAGCAGAAATATCCAAAGTACTACCGCCACCACCATTTGCTCTGGCGTGAAGACCCATTCAACGAAGACACGGGCCGCTTTGAAGACGGACATCCGATCTTGAACATCACGTTCGACCAAGCCACCGCGAAGCACTTTGACAAGCCGTTTGTCAGACACACCGAGTCCATGAATGTCGCGAGTGTCCGCAATGCGCTGCGATCTGGCCGCAAGACACAGCAGACAGAGTTTGGTGCGTTTTGTCCCAATGACTTGACGTGGTGGTCGGTAGCACTGACATTACCGACTGCAAACTGCCGCTAGCCAAGTCGCGCTTCGAGTTGCCATCATCCGTATGTCTGGATGCTTCTCGATCGAAATGCCTGTCAATGCATTGCTTGCTGCCCAATACTGCCAAAGTACTGATCCAGATCCACAGGACTTGCTGGATGCCATTCACCATGCTGCCTCGGATCTCTACACTCGCACAAAGGCGCCACACATGATGTACGACTTCTCGCCCGAGAGTCTGCTGGCGATGGGGATCCTGATGCAAGAGTTGATGCGCGACAAGTTTCCTGCTGCGAATGGTAAACGTCCAGTTCTTGTCTTGGCTGTGGGCAGAGTGCTGCTGCCTACAACATGGGCATTAATCGCCTCCTTTGGACTATCCCTTGTGCAATCCAGGCCGCGTTCTGACGGAGGAGCAGTGCTCACTCGGGCCTTGTCTCAGTGACATTGCCGACACGAGCAAAGGCTTCAAGCCTCTGTCGACAGTTCCGTCAGACCACATGCTAAGCTCCGAGTATCTCGTCAGTCGCAGACCGTTCACGACACAGCGGGATGAAGGCGAATGGCTGGGTCCTGGCACGTTTGACTTTTGATCATGCTGTTAACACGCGAGTGAAGATCACATTGCAACAGGCGTCTTTTACACAACATCAGTCAGCTTCATTTTGACGAGCCGGGCACTGCGCCGGCCAATGCCATTGACGATCCGCTATTCCCAGACGTCATACCGCCTCCAGTCGACAGGGTTTGTCTGCGAGGTTGCCCGACCCCGCCCACCAGCTGCTTGCGGTACGAGTCCCACTTTGTGCGCTCAATGTACGCCTCCTGGATCTGCGCCAGCGGCACCTTGAAATGCTCGTCCTCAAGCAGCTCGCGTACCATGTCGGCCGTCGCAATCATGCTGTACTCGACATGCGGCACGGCCATGACCTCGACGTGTGACGACGACACGATCGACACTGTGCTCGCGACACCCTTGCTGCTTGACCCGCTGGTCAGGAGCTGCACCACGTACTCGCTCTTGTTAAAGTACATGTCCTTGATCGGGCGGCTCGGTGCTGGCATGCCAGGAAACGACGCTCCGTGCTGGAGCTCAAACAGCGTGAGCAGCTCGTACACAACGCGATCGTCTTTGCCAAGCGGCATGTCTTTGGTGTAGGGCAGCGTCAGCGTGTCGTTGCTCTTGGGGCTCTTGCGCTTGACAAACGGCACGATTTTGTCGCATCGACATGTGCCGCTGATGATCCAGTACATGTCGGTGTATTTGCAGTTTTCCATGATGATGACCTCTTGCGGCTGGTAGCTGAGAAACGTGGCATTGCGCAGGATCTTTTCGACAATCTCGTTTGTGGTATTGAAATGCGGCATGGACGTCAGGAGCAGCACGTACTTTTGGTGCATGGCAGCGCTGGTCAATCGGAGAATCTCGGCATAGTCTGCCTTGTCGATGCGCAGAAGCTCGGTGGGTGCTGTTGTGGAAAAGGACGTGGCGCGGTTGCTCGACACCTGCTCGCCTGGAACTGAGCCGATGCCTGGAATGCCATTCGTGCTTTGCGTGTCTTCGTGGCCGACAGGCCGTATGCCACGCTCGCCAAAACAGTCGCCAGCGTTGTGCATGTTGAGCCGGTACTTGATGTCGTCTCGGATTGTGAATACATCGACTTGGCCACTCAGGATAAAGTACAGTGAGAAGGCCGGATGGCCCTCCTTGAGGATGAGCTTGCCCGCGTTGTACTTTTCGTAGTGCATGGCCTTGCACAGCTCGCGCCGCTGCTCTACAGAGTATCCAGCAAAGCTGCGCAGTCGCATGGACAGCAGCTGCGCCATTCGATCCGTTTCATGCGATCCCTTGTTGGAGGACATGTACGCCAGCACCTTTTGCGTGAGCACCGTGTCTGACTTGACGACAAACGTCTTGAGGATGGTCTGCAGCGCATCTGGGTCGATGTTGCTCTCAATGTCAAACTTGACGAGCGTGGGGATTAGCCGTCGGTCGAGCTGGATCAGGCGGTGCGCCATGACATACGACAGGTACGCTTTGCGCCACGTGTGTCTGTAGCTGCGTGAGAGCGGCGGCCGTGACGCCAGAGCGACATTGCTTTTGCTCTTGATGCGCTCGCTCATTATCGCGGCACCGCCCATTGTACCGCTTAGCGCACCAATGCCCATGCTTGCGTTCATGCTCATGCGTCGGTTGTGGGGCCCGTGGCGTTGATCGTGCTGCATCGATGGCGGAGACATTATCGCGCTTGCGTATGTATCCGGCCCTCCATGTTGTGACTCTGGAGCAATGCTCTTGCGGCGATAGCTTTGGAACCGCTTCTGCAAGCCGCGATGCAATGCGTCGGACTGGTTCAAGATCTGCGACACATCCATTGATGCGTGCACACCTCCGGATGCACCTGCTGCTGAACCTGTTGTAGCTGCCGGTGCCGTTGAAGATGCTGGTGGTACGGCTCCTGATGGCGGAGAAGCCAGTTGGCCTTGTAGATCGTTATGCGAAAGGAGAATGGACGTGCGACGCAGCTGGACAGGCCGTCCCGCAAGCGTGTTGCTCCGGCTCGCGGCTTGTGACTGTGGCGGACTGAACACGCGCGAGGCTGCTCCGTTCAACTCGGTACGAGACGACGATCTTGCGATCTGGTCGTGGCTATCATCCGACGCATTGCCGGACTGGATCTGAAGATTCGAGTCGTCCAGACTGCTGACAGATGATCTACGCTTGCTCTTGTTTGCGAGAGAGTGGCGGTTTACACGCGAAACAGCTGGCGGACTTGTCATTGAGTGCATCAAGTCGAGATCGGTATGGGAAGTAGAAAGCCCAAAACCGGAAGAGGACGCCTGGGCTTGGGGCGGTGCTGCTTTGGTTTCGATGCATTCAAATGCATATGATGGTGAGCTTCTCGTCAACCATGCCAGCAGTTCATGATAAAGCAAGGCTGCGCGCATATTGCCATACCTTGCTGATTCAAGCCACCGCCCTTCTTGCTCGTATCGCCTGCTCCGTCTTCCTCCCTTGTAAGAGCAAGCGATGATGGCTCGTAAACAACCGATGCACGACGGGCCCGTACAGGCCGGTTGTCTTTGGATCCTGCAAAGCTTGTTGAGTGGCTATGGCGAATACCGAGCGGCCGATCGCCTTGTCCTCCTCCGTTCATGCTTGTGCCCAAGTTGGCATCCGATTCGCCTGAAGTACTCGCCGATGTAGCTGACAGGCGACTGCTGTTTGCCGGTGCAAGCCCATCCTGGGCGAGTGACAAGTCGGACCCAGAGCTTCGTCGCGTTATAGACTTTGTCGGGCTGAGCCAGTTTGAATTCTCAGGCGCATCATCTCCCACGATAGAGCTGAGCGCGGCGGGAACCGTGCTGCTGGGCGATATGCGTTTCTCGGTGGACTTTCGCCGCCTGAAGGATTGTGACACTGATGATGATGCCGAGAGTCGCCGCTGCACTTGTCCTGGCGAATCTGGTGAAGGTCCAGCCAACGACTGGGGCGGGGGTCCAGCGTTGTCAACTGCCGGAGGCGAGCCCAACGGCGGCGAGATGGTCTGATCAACAGCGGCGAGCGAAGGACGTCGGTATCTGCCTGACGAGCTAAGTGACGATATGTTGCTGTTGATGGATGAGGAGCTCGTCAAGCGCAGCGTTGAGGGCCGCCGCTCTTCGTTGGGGTTGAAAGTGCGATCGACGGCCATGTCGATCGTGGACACAATCGACAGCCGATCAGTTCTGCCAACAGGAGGGTTGCCTGCAAGGGCATCGACGCCATCCCGAATCGACACGCTTGGCGACACACCCGTTGATAGAGGTGCTGTTCGGGACTGATCTGTCAGGATAGACTTGCGACGCAGGAGTGCTGCGGCTTCTGGTGCTGCGCGAGCTGCTGGATCAACGATTGCTGCGTTGGAGACGGTGATATCGACGGCGGGGTTGAAGAGGCCGACGCCGCAGAGTCAGAATGCGAGCTGATGTACTGAGGAGCTGCGGATGCACGCCGTTCTCGCCTGGTTTTACCAGGTTGGTCACCGATGTAAGGATCGGCATTGCTGGCGATTGGTGAAGTTGAAGTTAGTGTCGATGCTCGAGTAGGCAGCAACGCAGGTGCCGTTGAGTTTGAGGACGAAGATAACGGCGTGCCCGACTGTTGCTGTTGCTGTTGCAAGGACGCCAGAGGCACGGGCCTGAGAACTGGTGCATCTTGCATTTGAAACACGTGGTTGGCATTGGAGAATGCACGACGACGCGTTGGCTGCTGCATATCGCCACTGCCATTCCGGCTGCTCTGATCCGCAAGTGGATAGGTTGGGATCGGTCCAGACTCGTTCGCGGCCTGCTGCTGCTGCTGCTGCTGCTGCTGCTGCTGCTGCTGCTGCTGCTGCTGGACCAACGCTCCGTTGTCCGACGAGCTGGGTTTAGTGTGGCTTCGCCGTCGTGATTGAGATGCAGCAGACGCATTGGACCCGGTAGAGAGTGCTGGCGAGGGTGCGGCAGATAGATTCTCGACAAATGCCTTGCTCTGCTTGAAGACCCCGACAAACTGCTCGAACTTGGAGCGCATACCTTGCAATGTGCTCTGCGATTGCGGAGCGATCGATGGCGGTGTAGGCTGTTGCTGTTGATGCTGCTGTTGCTCGTGCTGCTGTGCAACATACTCTTGCTGCAGATTAGATGCCGCAGTGTTTTGCTGATATCGCCTGCCTGCCTGTGAAAGCGATCCATCTCCACTGCCGCCGCCGCCGCCTCCACCAAAGCCGATACTGGTAGGCGACGCCTGTGATCCAGTCTGGGGCTTCTTTTGTCCAGGTAGATTGGGAAGCTTGCCTCCAGACGACGCAACAGACTGTCTGCGCGCACCGCCCTGGCCTGCAGGCGTGCCAACGGGCAGTTGATCAGGCGGTTTTAGATCCGGGGGCGGAGAGACTGCCGACTTGTGCGTAACGGCTGCTGCCACCGTGTTGAGCGAGTGCGGCACACCTGAAGAAGCCCGTCGCTGGTCTTTCATACCAGTACTGATGGTGTTTTGAGAACCAAAGCGCGAATTGTTGGCGGTTATGCTTGTGGCTTTCGCCTGCCACGAGTCCTTTGTCCAAGTCTAAACAACAATGGCAACACCAAAGGCGGAGCCGACACCATTATCGCGGAGTGTGAATGGCAACCCAGGTCAAAACAATGGCGCTTATGGATCTGGAGGCGCTGCGACAGGTGGCGGCAACAATACCTCCAAACCAGCTGGTCCGGTTGGGAATCCATCTCCCGCTGTCGCGGCTGTCAACAAGCTGCTACAGTCGCAGCGCGGGGGCAATCCAGCAGGCTTGAGTGTTGTGGTTGAGGGTGCAGCCAATGTCGCGAACCGCGACAATGAAACATTCGTGACGCAGCGAGGAGGCAAGATGTACGTACTCTGTCTGGGCATACATGCATCTGCCGGAAGCGCTCCGTTTCCGCACTAAAGCAGCATGTGCTGTGCGCTGACGCTGACATGGCCTACGCTTGCTCAAACGCGCGCGCGTGTGTGTGTGCAGTATCCAAGGCGCTATCAATGCCAACCCCAACGACGTACGTCACCATATGGCATCATCCGCACGCGTGGCTGCACACTCGAACAGAGCTGCTCACCAAATGAATCTGCATGAACCCGACGGCAGTCATCGACCATGTTTGAAAACCGGCGGACACTCCAGTCGACGTTGCTGCTGCAGAAGAAGAAGGAGATGCAGGCCGTTCAGGCTCAGCTCGAGAAGAAACGCGTCGAGTTTGCCAAGCGCATGGAAGAGTGTCGCGAGAAACAAGAAGAGCTCAGAGCCAAGGTTTGGCCAGTGCCAGGCAGACGCTCTCTTGATCGACTGTGCAATCACCAGCACTGACGTTTGTGGTTATCCATGTCTTTGGTGCAAGTAGCAAAAGCAGATCCGCGATCGCGTGGCCAAGTTTGAAAAGTTCCTCAAGGAGAACGATGCCAAGCGGCAACGTGCCAATGCCAAGGCAGGGTCGGAGAAGAAGCTGCGAGAGGCCAAGGTAAGGAAATGCAAGGTGTCTGGAATGTACTTTCAATCTACTGGGATCTAAGCGCAAGCCACACTGTGCATGGACAGGAAGTTGAGCTTGGCGTGCTTCAGCGGCAACTGCAGGAGGAGCAGGCTAAAAGCGCGAGTGTCTTTAGAATGATCAGTTGAGTATCTCGCGAGCAACTGCAGCCAGTCTCTCAAGCCGTCCGCACTTTATGATCCTCAGCTGACAAGGTCTGGCACTGCCACGACAGAAAAGCATCAAATCTACGAAAAGTACCTCCAGTCGATTGTTGATATCCTGCCACCAGACTACCTGGACGTCAACGAGCCGCACATCAACGACATTATCATGCGGCACAAGACGCTGGTCGAGACCAACGAAGATCTCAAGGCAGTGGTGCAGCGAAACCAGGACGACATTGAGAAACAGCAAGGGATTCTGGCTGGCCTGATCAAGGTTAGCTGGTTTTGGCGCAATGGATCTGCGTGCTTTTTTGGGAGCGAACAGCATTTGGTGATTGAGGACCGGATGGCATTCCCAAACAGGAAAAGAACGATCTCATCCTGGTGTACAACTCCAAGTTGGGAACTCAGCAAAAGTATCTGGACAAGCTCAAGCAGGACTGCGCATATCTAGAGCAGCGTCTTGAAGAGCGGGACAACACGGGCAAAGAGCGCATGCGCATTCTGAGCGAGACCAAGTTGGCGATTGACGATCTGTACGACCGCATTTCCACACGATCGCGTGTCAAGCACACTTCGTCGGCCGATGCAGGCGGCGGTGGCGGACCTGGCGATCAAGGCGGTATTGTGCTTGGCACAGGCACTGGCGTTGGCTTGATTGGATCTGGTCTTGGCGGTGCTGGTGGTGCTGGTGCTGGGCCAGGAACAGCTGGTGCTGGTGGCATCATTATGCTTGGTGCGTACAAGGACGAGAAGACATGGGCAGAAAAGCTTCATGCGCTGCAATACCGAGTGCTTGACCTGCAAGGTGAGGCAGCGAGTTTATTGCGGTGTGCGTGCCTGCACAACACTGAATGATTGACTGGCTATGTTTGGACGCAACGCAGACATTTCACAGTTTACAGACGGCGATCGGAAGCGACAAGGGCAGCCGCTCTCGCTGGTGCCTGCCCAAGCCGCCATTCCCCTTGCGCAGTAGCGGCCTCGGCATCGAGTGCGGGTTTAAAGTCTGCTAGTGTATGGGTTGTGTATTTGCTCTAATGTTGCCTCGGTAGCATGGAGCTATTCATCATAAAGGCAGAAGACATGGATGCAGACGAGACTGTTGGCGATGCAGGCGCCTTTGCAGCTGCTTCCTTTGAGATGGACGTGCGTGCTGCCGGGCCGCCGAAAGCGCGCTTTGCAGCAAAGCTGGTGTTGGCACCAGCGGCCTCACGGACGGGCGATGCCGAGGCCGACGCTGTTGCCCAGGCAGGCAGTTCACGCGTCGCGGCAACTGCTGAAGCGGAGGATGATCCGAGGAATGGGACCTTTTGCTTTGCAAACCCCTTGGCAGAGGATGCGCTTGCCATGCCAGCAAACGACGACTTGGCCGGAGAGGCCGCAGGCGATAATGGTGCAAAGCCAGACGACGAGGCGGATTTGACCGAAGAGGCCTTAGTACTGACTCCAATGGGCATGGGATCCGATACCGAAACACGTGCGGCCGCCTTGTCGATGCCGCTGCCCCAGACGGCTGCGTTGTGGGCATCGTAGTCTGGCTGCGGTGATGGCGGGTGGACTGGGTGTGTGTTTTCCTCGTGCAGAACCGACAGGACCGTCAAAGGGGCAGAGGAAAGACGGGGCGAGCCAGGCTGCGAGCCGTCGTAGTGTGATCCGCCTGCACTGACGCTGCCGTTGCCGCTGATGCTGTTGGAGGCAACGCCGCTGCCAAAGATGTGCGGAGTTGGAGTGGTTGGTGACGACTGAGATCCCCCGTTGTTGAGGCTCCCACTGCTGCTACCGGCGCTGCTGCCCAGGGTCTGGCCGCGCAACTGGCGCTGACGAAGAGCGACAGCAAGCGAGATGATGCGATGGCGTTCACCCGCCAGCTGAGCGCGAGCTGCTGTAAAGTCGCGCTCAATCGCGTCTAGCTGCGTCGACTGCTCAGAGATCTCCCATTCGAGATACTCGATGAGCGAGACGAGTCCCGTCTGGATGGCCTTTAGGTTGGGAATGGTTGGGTTTAGGCCTGGCATGCGATCCGGACGGCATAAATCGAGTCAATAACATGCAAGTGGGCACAGGGCTGACGGCACACGGCACGCAGACAGGCTGCAAAGGCACTTACGCAGATCCTGGTGCTGGTCTTGCGCACCATTCTCGTTTGTCAGAGGTGCATTGTAGGTGTCCTCGAACGGGTTGGGCAGATCGGGACGAACACGCTGGACGCTCTCAAACAGCCGTGTTGCCTCCAGAATCTGCTTGATGGCCTCTGTTGGCATCGGCCAATCGTAAAAGCGGCTGTTAGAGTAAGGGTCGCTCGCAAAAGGAGCATGCGGTGCGGTCAACAAAAGGCACTTACGCTGCTGGTTGATCTTGCCCTTGACGACAAGCGAAAAGATGCTCAGGGTGCCAGGCACCATCTCTTCGACAACTGCGCGCAGACGCATGGCGCTCTCGAGTTGTCCCTTGACAGTACGCTGTTGGCGAGCCAGCTCGGCCAGTCTGTCCTGCAGCTCGAATTCAAGCGGGAACTCGGACTCGAGGCCCTCAAAGAGCTCCTCGAACAGCTCGTCGATAGACTCTTTAACGCGGCGCATGTCCTTTGTAGCCTGATTGAGCTTGTGACGCTGTTATCAAGTGGGTTGATGTGTCAGCGTTGTGGCTCTAAAGCACATGCACTAGGTCTCGAGCCTACCTCGAGTTCAAGAGAGCCGAGCTGGCGGCGTAACGCAGATGCCGCCAGATCAATAGACGACTTGCGCTGTTCAAGGTCCTGAATGGCAGCCGAGATCTTGCTGCGGTTGAGCAGAAACTGGTGGAGAGTTCGAGCTGTCAGCGATCGCTGCCATGGATGTCATTTCAAAGAGACGCCGTTCATGTGCACAACTTACAGCGCGGGACTTTGCCTTTTGCTCGTCCTGGATGGCAGCATCGATGCCATCCATCTCCTTCTGAGCCGCTGCAATCTCTGCCTGGATGTTGTCAATCTTTTGCTGCACAGCGTGAAAGTCGCGATCGGGCTTCCGGAGCCGTGTCTCGTCATTCAGCAGCCGCAAGTACTTTGGCGCAAGCTCCGTCAAGCGTGTCAGAGCAGACTGCGAAAAGATGTCGTCTGGAACGTCTTGGGAGCCCGACAGAACCGACATGAGCAGGGATTGCGAGTCTGTGATGCCGGTGCGTTGTGTGTGGTTGCTGCTTGCAGCCGACTTTTGCGAGAGGGTCGGCGATTGCGGACGCAGGCGGCCGGCAATGTGGTCGACGCTGCTGCGTGGCGCAGACTGGGCATTTGCCAATTGCTGCTGCTGCTGCTGGAGATTCAGCGAGGCGGTCAAGTCGGTGCTGTTTCTGCTGCTGCGTTTGGCGTTTCGCAAGGCAGCCAGGGCAGCGCCATCTGCCGGCTGAGCGGCTGCATCCGGCCAAGAGCAGGTGCACATGTCAGCGATCGAGATAACGCCACACCGCATATAGGTTGCTCGACAGCGGCACCGGCAAATTTGGCTGCAGCTGAACACAGACGGCTCGAACAAACCTTGCGGTTGAGGCGGCGCTGGCAGAGGGTCTGTGGGAGCCGGGCGCGGTGGAGCAGGGATGTCCGCAAGGAGCGTCGGTGCAGGCGGGCTGGGTGTGCGCTCTGCCGGTGGATGTGAGGGCAGCGCTGGTGGCGATGGCGGAGGCGTCGAGGGCGGTGCACTCGCTGTTGGTGCACTCGCTGGCGGGGGCGGGGCAGATGCAGCGGCGGGCAGCGGGTCGGGCAGCAGGTCGGGGTTGGAGGCGGACGGTGGAGCGGCCGGCTCGGCTGGCTCTGGCGTCTGCGGCTCGTGGGCGGCGTCGCTCGCCTGCTGGTCTGTCGGCTTCTCGGGCAGTTGCTCTGCTGGCTGGTCTGTCGGCTGCTCTGCTGGCTGCTGGTCTGCTGGCTGCTCTTGTGGCTGCACGGCCGGCGACTCTTGTGGCTGCTCAACGTTCATGTTGTGATGGCGCAAGGCAACTCGGATTTATTCGGCGCGCTGTTTCCCCTTTGCACGCCGCCGCTGCTCCCGCAACGCCTCTTCGTCGAGTGGGGCGAGCGGGTCTTGGGCCAGCTGCCCCTGCTGCTGCGATGCCTGCGCGTGCCCTTCTCCATAGCCCGCCGTCTGATGGGGCTCCATGCGAGAGCGGCCTTGGTCGTGCGCGCTGATCGCGTCCTGCATCCCCACATCATCGCCAGCGTCGGCGTGGTGACTGCACTCTTGGATAGACATGGCAATGGCCAGCTGCAGAGCAGAGTCTTCGTCGTACGCATCCAGAGGCGGGTCGACAAAGGGCTCGTCGACGCTCCACCGCACTGCCCGGCCGGTGCCATTGCCGCTCAGCTTGGCGTTGCATGGCTGGATGTTGCCGCTGGTCAGCGACGTGCAGCTGTCGGTTGCTTCGGCCTCTTGGGTTGCGTGGCCCAGGGATGCGTGCGACAAGACATAGTCATGCTGCTCCAGCAACGACAACTCGAGCGCCTCTTGGATCTGCTGGAACTCGTCATCATCGATGCTGCTGTCTGCACTTGCTGCTTTCCGCTCAGACGCCAGCTGCGTGACGCGCTGACTTGCTGTCGAAAAGTGCGGCGGGTTCGACTGGGCATGTTGCGGCTGGTTGATGTGCATTGGCGCGTGAGTGGAGTGGCTGGTCGCATTTGCTGAGCTGCGTCCAAGGCGAGGCGAGAAGCTGCCGTGCTGCATCAGACGACGAGCCAAGTCAGAGTTGAAGGCTTCTGAGCCGCTCGTCTCCAACCGCTGATCGTACTGCTCCTGGTGGTCGCGGGTTGCTGCTGCTGTTGCTGCTGTTGCTGCTGCTATTGCTGCTGCTATTGCTGCTGAAGCTGCTGCTTTGGCTGCTGCTGCTGAAGGCTGCCAAATTGCCCTTATATCTACATCGTCCACCACCGGATCCGCCTTTGCTGATGACGCGGCGTACCTGTCAGTCATGTCAAAGGATCCAAGAGAAGCCGTGCGTGAATGTGCGTCCAGTGAATCGAAGCTGATGCTGGCTGCTGGCTGCTGCTGGCTGCTGGCTGCTGCTGTTCATGTCCATGTCATTCTCCGAATTGCTATCCGCACTGGACTGCGCCGGCACCGTGTACTGCTCTAGTTGCAGGAACCGTGACTGGGGCGTAAAGTTTGATCGAGAAGTTGCAGGCGCACCTGGATTCGCGGTGCCGGTGCCGGTGTTGGTGCTGGTGCTGTTGAGAGGCGTGCCCTGAGTGGCAGCAGACGCATGAAACTCATCGACACTGGCACATCCACACTCGATGAGCGCAATGTCGGGCCGGTCTTGAGGGCCATTGTACAACTTTTCCTCGCCACGAGAGAACGTCTCTCGGATCTGGCTTGCAATGGACGCGGCCAGCTCGTCCTGTTGGCGCTCACGTTCAAGATCATGGGCTGTCTTCTCGCTGATCTGCAATGCCGCATAGCGAATCCATCCAAGTATTAGCAACCAATGTGCATCGCGGCAGGGGATTGGCTCACAAGTAATGCGCATGCTTACCCGCACTGACTTTCGCGCACTGGGTCGCCCTGTTGTCGGAAGAGACTCGCCATGCTGTGCCGCCGACGGCTGCTCGCAGGTAGTGGTCGTTACAAAGACTGGCACAAACCATTGCCGATCAAGGCACGCGAGTCGGATGGGTGGTCCAGGATCATCAGACAAGGAGCGTGCGGCTGACTGGCGCATAAGTTGAGGCGTGTAGCTTTGAAGGCGCAGACCGCTTGCACCGGCCGCTGGCTGCTGAATCGAGTAGACCATCACGGGCCGCTGGAACGTGTCGGCGAGAAGCTGGAATTCAAACGTTTGCGGAGCAAGGCCATCTGTGCCGTCCCTGCCGCCATGAGCTTGGACAAAAGTGGCCGATTGTTTGCCCAGCAACCTGACCGATGAGTGAAAGTCTGCTGGATTGCGAGGGAGGTTCATGGACGCAGGCATGGAGAGGTACTCCTGGCAGTGCACGTTTGCAAACTGCGTGCATTCGTGCATCGCTGCCTTGTACATGTGCTGGTTGTGATGCACGTGCTCGGCTGGCAGTGGCGGGATGCGTGTCAGCTGCTAATGGGAACATGAACATGCAAACCAGCGATTCTTACCGACGGCGCGAAAGAGAGAGCCTTGGCGATTGACAGGATGGAAGTGGAGGCCCTGTGCAGACAGCCGCAGCGACAGGTTGTTGAGCGCATTTTCTGTGCCGTATGGGTGGGCCATGTTGCTGGCGATCCCAGCTTGAGCGGGTGCAGGCGGTTGCTGCTGAAGTGTGCGTGACGGAACCGTGGAGGTAATGGATGGTTGACCCAAAGGCGATTCGGACACGTCCGAGGAGGCGTCGTGAGGGTCATTCTCAGCAGACACGCGGCGCATGCTGGTGTCGTTGGTGCCGTTGGTGCTGCTGCTGCTGCCTGTCGGCGAGGCGGCGCCAGCTGCTGGCTCAAAGAGGCGTTCGACGACGGCCGCTGGTGTCGATCCCCTTGCAGAAGCCTGTGCTGCTCTTGCCATTGATGGCGCAGCAGCCGCAGAATGTCGGCCAGCGGATGGGGCCGAGTTGGCAATGGCTGCGATGCCGATGGCAATGTCGGGCATCGTCCGCGGCGCTGCCGCAGACACCGAGGCGGCATTTGAGGCATGTGCGATGCCATCCTCCCGCCGAGAGCGATGAGCAGAGACAGGAGCAACGGGGACAGGAGCAGCGCGGGCAGCAGGTGCGATGGGTGCCATGGTTGGTAGTTGGAAGGTGAAATCCACGAAACACGCGACCTCGCTACGCATTTTGTTGTGCTTGCTGGCATCAGCCCAGCTTCCACCAAACCCGACTTCATCTCGGCCGTGAGAAAAGCGAGGATGCGTCTTTCCAGTTCCAGCTGCGTGACTCGTGCGTGTCTTGTGGCTGCAGCTGCAGCGGTCGCTGCGTCCATCCCGGCCGTGCTCGCCTGTCCATTTTCAGCCGTTGCTGTGTTGACGCCAACAACCAACAGCAGCACATACGGCATTGCAACCATTCAGCAGACAGACTGCGGCGATGCAACCGTCACTGTTGCGATCCAGCTGACGGGTCTCGCACCAAACACCACGCACGGCGTGTGAGCAGATTGTCTATGACGTGTTGTCAGCAAGTACGAGACTAACATGCAGCTGGATGCTGCATGACACTCTGCTCCACGCTCACACGCAACACAGCCATGTCCATCAGTGGGGCGATGTTTCGCGCGCGGATGGGCTGGCGTCTGGTCTGCACTTCAACCCAACCAACCTCACGCACGGCTGTCCCGTTCTGCCTGGCAGCGTTGGTGTCCTCGAATCCCACGTTGGCGACCTCGGCAACGTCGAGGCAGACGCTTGGGGTGGCTTGAGTGTTATCCTCAAGATTTCGAATGGCATGTCGCTTGTGCCAAGCGAACTTGGGTTTGTTGTTGGACGCACGATCATCGTTCATGCACAACGCGACGATTGTACAACACAGCCTACAGGCGCGTCGGGATCCCGCCTTGCACAGGGGGTCTTTGGATGGACGCTCAACGGTGCCCCTTTCAGGCCAGTTGACGCGCAGGAACCATCACCGCTCGCCCCTCGACAGCATATGCTATTGCTGTCCTTCACCCGACAAACACAACCGTGTCTGGCAATGTGCTGCTGTCGCAAGCGGTACACAATGGGCAAACGCCGGCAGCACCTGTGATGGTGCAGCTTAATCTGACGGGCCTTGAGCCTGGCTCCGTACACGGCGTTCACATTCACGAGTTTGGCGACCTCACCAACCCCATGGGTCTCAGCGCGGGCGGCCATTTCAACCCGTCGAATGCGACGCATGGATGCCCACCATCCAACAACACCGACGCCAATCCACCTGCATCCGCCAGCACCCACGGCGGCGATCTCGGCAACGTGACAGCCGACCAGGAGGGCAATGTGTCTGCAACCCTATACACTCGTGGCTTTTCGCTGGACCCGCTCGCTCCAGGATTTGCGATTGGACGTGCCTTTGTTGTGCATTCCCGCAGTGACGACTGTGTGTCGCAGCCAGTTGGCAATGCCGGCTACCGCGTCGCTCTTGGTGTGATTGGGATCCGTGCTCCGCCGACGATTGCTCCGCGTTCTCTTGCAAACTGGAAGCGTCAGATGCGTTTCTAGTCCCAGCCCTCTTTGCCCTTTCTCGTGTGAGCGCACTCGAGCACGCTCTTTCCAAGCGCAAGCAACTAGGTCGGCGAAAGCAGGCTTTATTCACAATACATACGTACATGGAGTGTTCTGTTTAGCATGCGGCTCCTTTGGTCGATCAGAAGGGGAGAAGAGACGGCTACTCGCTTGACGAATGCATTGACGCCATGCAGTAGTCGACTTGGAAGTGCACATGCTTTGTCGAGTTGCGGCGCTTCGTCGAGTCATAGTGGCTTGTCGTCTGCGAGCCATCCGGCGACGGAATGGAAAGGGTAGTCGATGATGATGAACTCGCAAGCTCGTCCAGCGAGCTGCAGTGTCCTGGAGAAGCTGGCTGCTGGTGCTGCATGGCTGCCACACTCAGCGACATGAAGAGGTCCCTGCCCAAGTCTGACTCTGACTTGCGCTTCTTGTGGTTGCGTGCGGTCGCCGGCGACGCAGCAATGCGGGGCAGAGGGGCAAGTGTGAAGTGGTCGTCGTGCATCGTGCAAGCTGCCTGTTGGTCTGTCTTTTGGTATGTCTGCCTGGCTCTGTATGTGCCGAGCCGCTGAATATGAAGGAAAGTCGGGTGTGGCACAGGCAACGGCACCGTCCCTTTGGTGCATCGTTGAGCCTTGAAACAAAGTTGGAGATTCGCAGGTGGCGCGCTAAGAGTCGAAGTGAGTCATTTCAATCCCACAACCGAAAGCGATTGTACTGGAAATTAAGTATTTAGTGTTGGCAAAATCGATTGCCCCTCGAGTGCCTTCGGGCCTCATCAAACAAATTGGAACGATACAGAGAAGATTAGCATGGTCCCCGTGCAGGGATGACACCATTGTTTCTGTGAGGATAGCCCAATCGGGCTAGTTTTTTTTTTGGACCTTCTGGTGTCCGCATCGCTCCGCACCCCGCTCGCCCTCCTCTCCCAGCACCACAACACCGAATTCACCGCCCGTCGCCATTACTGGACTCGCGTTTCTCGCCTCCTGTTCAACCCGCGTGGTCAGACGCCACGCCGAAGAGGCCGATGCCCCGTTCGACTGGGACGAGATCAGCGCGACTCTGCGCAAGATGCAGGCCCGCAAGGCGCCAGGCGACGACAGCCTGCCAGCAGCGTTCTTCAAGACCATGCTGTACAAGCCGCCTCGGCAGCAGCAACAGCAACAGCAGCAACAGCAGCCGCCCCAGCCTCTCCCGACTCTCCAAGAGTATCTGCAGCAGCCACCACCACCAGCTGACCCTCCTCCCAACCCTGCTGCTGCCGCCTTGCTCCGTGTGTGCAATGCCATCTTCCTGCAGGCAAAGATCCCCGACCGCTGGACCTCGTCCACCATCGTCTCCATTCCCAAGAAGGGCGACCCACTCGACCCAAACGACCACCGCGGCATCTCGCTGATCAACACTGGCCTCAAGATCGTGTCCAAGATCGTCGCTGCTCGCCTCAACGATCTCGTTGAAGCCAATGACCTGCTGGTGCACGAACAAGCAGGTTTCCGCCGCCGAGAGGAGTGCCCTGCACAGATCTGTGCACTCATCGACATCATCCAGCGTCGCCGTGCAGTGGGCCTTCCCACCTATGCCGCCTTTGTTGACCTGCGCAAGGCGTTTGACACTGTGCCCTTCGAGGCCCTGCTCTGGAAGCTGGAACGGCTGCAGATCCCTCCGCGCATGCTTGCTTACCTGCGTGCTCTCTACACCAACCCCACAGCCCGTGCTCGCGCGGGCTCGTCGCTCTCAGAGTCCTTCCCGGTCGAGCGCGGTGTCCGCCAAGGCTGCCCTCTCAGCCCGATCCTGTTCAACCTCTTCATCAACGACATCCTCGACGACGTCCCCGAGATCCACATCCCAGGCGTCGCCCAAGCTGGCAACGGCCGAAACAAGAAGATCCGCGGCTTGCTCTTTGCAGACGACCTTGTCCTGCTGTGCGAGTCGCCCGCTGCTCTCACCGCTGCCCTCACCTCGGTCGTTGACTGGGCCAAGAGATGGGAGATGTCCTTTGGCGTGTCCAAGTGCGCCATCCTGCGCTTTGCCTTTGATGATGATCGCCCTGATGACCCTCTTGACCCCGATGACCCTCCCGACCCCGATGCCCCTCGCCCTCGCCCTCCCCGTGCCCGTGCCCGCGGCCGTCCCCTCCCTGCCCATCCTGCCCCTCCTGCCCCGCTCTTCACCATTGACGGCATCCAGGTGCCGATCAAGCACGAGTACGTCTACCTCGGCGTCACCATCGACGACAAGCTCACGTTCAAGCCGTGGATCAACGCCAAGGCCAAGTCGCTCCGCAACGCGGTCGCCTCGCTGCATCCGGTCATCACCAACACCAAGCTGCCCATCCACGTCCGGCTGCGTGTCTTCAAGGCATCGGCCCTCGGCGTCGCCGGCTACGGCCTCGAGGCTGTCGGCTCCAAGCGCACGCTCCTCAACCCGCTGCAAACCATCATCAACAACGGCGTCCGTCTGATCTGCAAGGCTCCTCGCTCGGTTCCCGTCGCCCCGCTGCTCATCGAAACAAGCGTCTTCAGTGTCGATGCCCGCGCCGTCGATGCTCGTCTCCGTCTGTCCCGCAAGGCCCGCTCGCTCCGCACCCCGCTCGCCCTCCTCTCCCAGCACCACAACACCGAATTCACCGCCCGTCGCCATTACTGGACTCGCGTTTCTCGCCTCCTGTTCAACCGTCTC
>JAHLKH010000148.1:0-68959 GCA_025526915.1 Entophlyctis helioformis | reverse complement strand
CGCCAGCCGCCTGTGCCAGTTGATCATGGCAAGCAGCAGCAGCAGCAGCAGCAGGCGGACGCCGCACAGCAACCCGATCGCGCTCAAGAGACTGGACAGTCGGCTGGCCGCAACGACGACCACGACCACGACCACGACCACGACCATGGCGATCCTCGAGCGTGTTTGTTTGTTGCAAGGTGAGCTCGCTGTGAGCGCCGTGGTGGTGGTGAATGCGCTCACCGCATTGTTCTCTCACTCACATCCACGACCATCAACAACAACATCGACGGCCAACATCGCCAATGCCAGTCTGGCGGCGGCCAAGACCGACGACGAGCTGCACGACAGCGTGACCGCACACCTCGCCACATGGGGCGAGCTCATGCACGTCAAGGTGCTGCGCGACTGGATGGGCCGGCCGTACGCCTTTGTGCAGTTTGCCGACCACCGCGCGGCCCAGCAGGCGCTTGTCGAGGCACACAACACCGTCGTCGACGGCAGACACATCCGCATCGAGCAGGCCAAGGTCAACCGCACGCTGCTGGTCAGCAAGATGGACCGGTCGATGGGCGACGATGATGTGCGCAGGCTGCTGGAGGAGTACGGGCCGATCGAGGAGCTGTGTGTCGTGCGGCACGGCGACAGCGGCCGGTTCAAGGGATGTGCGTTTGTCAAGTACCGCTACCGCGAAGATGCGCTGGCAGCCTTCACGGTGAGAGTGGCCGCGTGTCTGCTGTCGCCTCTCCCTTGTGCAGTTGCTGTTGTCTGCAGTGCTGAGCCGGCATGCTGCTCACGGTGATCGTTGGCTGACTGTCCGACTTGCTGGCTGTCTGACCGACCGACTGATGTGATCACAGAGCCTGCGCAACACACACAAGTGCGGCGTGGAATGGTCGTCCAACATCGATCCGTCGGCCGTCACCGACATTGACCGATCCAGCATCTTTGTGGGCCAGCTCAACCCCAATGTCGTGACCGAACAGCTGCTGCACGACCGGTTCGGCGTGTATGGCACCATCAAGGCGATCTCGCTCGTCAACCGCCACGCTCCAACAGCAAGCGGCGGGCTGTCCACGCGGCCGGCGTTTGCGTTCATCGACTATGAGAGCGACGAGGCTGCCGAGGCAGCAGTCGACCACGAGAACGCGCAGGTGTGGCTGGATCGCACGCTGCGAGTGCAGTTTCGCGAGGTTGGCGACACGCACGGCGATCCCACACTCGGCAGCCACGATGGCAGCCACGGCACCGGCGGATATGCGGGCAGCTCGGGAATGGGAGCTGGCGGAGGGGTTGGAGCGGGCGGATACTATCCGTATGGAGGCGCATACGGAGACGGAGTGGTGCATGGCAGTGGATCCGATGCCAGCGGCGGCATCGGTCCAGGATCAGCAGCCATGAACGGCATGCGGTTTGGTGGCTATGGACGGCAGGCAGGCGGATTCGGTCGCATGGCAAGCGGGTCATCAGCCAGCGGATCTGCGTGGATGGGCGAGTCGGGTGAACACGGCTATGGACACGGCTACGCTTACAGCCGCAGCCAGGCAGGCAGCAGCCGACGCACGCGCCACAACTCGATGCCGGTGTATGGCTCGTTTGGCATGCAGGGAGGCTTGCAGGGAGGCATGGCTGGATATCCGCACGGCATGCAGCCAGGATACCCATACGGTGTCCCCATGCCGCACATGCCGTATCCACCGCCGATGGCACCGTTGGGGCCAGTGTACGGCACGCCTGTGCCGGCATATCCCCACCGATGTCAGCTGGCCAGCCACAGCAGCCACCGGGAGGAGCAGCAGGCAGGAGCAGGATACATGCCGATGCCAGGATCGCCCGAAATGATGTACATGCCTGCCGAGTATGGCATGCCAGGCACCGCACCGTACGGCATGGCGTATCAACAGCAGCCGTATGACCAGTCAGCATCGCCACCGGATCCAGCCACGCCGCCAGGATCGCCTGCATCAGCATCACCGTCACAGGACACGGCACAGTCGCCACAGTCGGCATCGCATGGTCAAGCAACAGCAACAGCAGCAGCAGCATGTGGATACAATCCCGCTGGTACGTACCAAGCACCATTCAACCAGATCTGTCGTGTGCTTTGCTCAGTGGCACAATATCTGGCTTGCCTGCTGACTGTCATGTTTGATTGGCTGCCTGCCTTGCCTGCTGTCTGACTTGCTGGATGCAACGACTCGCCTGTCTTACATTGCGCACCGGCATCAACCAACAACAACCAATCCCACCAACGACGGCACCAATGACAAGCAGCAGTTGGACCCGTGTGGACATACGTCCCGTATCCGCCGCCAATGATGCAGCCGATGATGCCGCCAGTCATGCCATACGGCGTTGCACACCACAGCCGCGCGTACTCTGACCAGATGGCATACGCGTACCACTATCCAGCTCAACAGCAGGGCCAGTATCCGCGCGACGAGCAGGAAGAGCGGCACGACCATGAGCAAGAGCAGGAGGAGCAGGCAGACGGTGGTGGCTGCCAAGATGCGTTTGGTGAGCAACAGCCAGATGCGGGCGATGTTTCTGCAACTCCAACTGCCATGCCAGCAGCAGCAGCCAGCGGAAACAGCAGATTGCACCAAGCAAGATGCCAAATCGACAGCCGGCACATCGTGACCACACTCCACACTGCACACCAGCAACAGCAACATCAGCAACCACTTGCACACTTGCAATACAACACGTCTTGCACACACTGGAGTTTATTTGGCAGACGCTTCATCTTCCGCCAACGTCGGCACAGACGATAGCGTTACCATTGACTTGAGATTATCGTAACTTGACGGTCCGCTTCTCAGACTCGCAGCACTCGCTCTCCTGGATCGTAACGCAGTCGTTGTCACCGCCTCAGCAGCTGTAGTCGCAGTCGCGTTCCACTGGCTGGCGAGTCTAGCAACCCCGCCGCTTGCAGCACTCTCGGTTTCGTGAACAGCCGACCTTGGCGTTGTTGATGATGTCGGCTGCACGTGCATGGTCCCAGCACGAGCCCGGCCAAGGAGATTGGAATCAGACCCGCGCGGAGCGACGTTGGCGAGTGAAAGCGCCGAGCTATTGCTTTGGCCGGACGGTTGGTACAGCACGCCACGTGGTTCTGGTGTTTCGCCGGATGCTGTGGTGTACACGCCCGTCCGTTTGATCATGGACGGCCGTACGGCAGAACTGAGCGCGATGGACGCTGCCTCGCCTGTTAGGGCTGGCGGGCAAGCAGACGTCGCTGAGGCCAGCTCGGCGATCCGTGATTTGACAAACGATGGCTGGTATGGGAGAGATGGACGCGATAAGGGTAGCGGCGGTGCTGGCGGTGGACGCGCGGGCGGATGAGGCAGGAGCTGCGCAGGTTGACTCTGACCAACAGATGAGACATTGCTGGCGGCATCTTGTTTTGCGCAACGGTCGTAGGATCGTGTGATGGCGGCTGCAGCTGCAGCTGAAGCGACTGCTTTCTTGGTGCTCCTGTCGCGCTCCTTGGTGAGCTCCATTATGATGGCTTTGATGGTCGGTGTGACGGATCCGGAGGCAGGCACACTGTCGAGCGGAGTCGAGTTGGGAGCCACGGATGCTGGAGTCGGCTTTGTGGCTGCCACGGCCGGTGCGGGCAATGGGTCAATGGTCGAAACCGTCGACACGCGGATCGGCTGTGGTTTGGGCGATGGCCGTGTTGATCCAGCTGCTGAACCAGATGCAGACGAAGCTGAGGGTGGTGCGAGGCCGGCTGGCACCGCTTGCCCAGCAGCTGGCTGCAGCAACGCCTTTGTTGTCTGCGCCACGAGCACAGATACGTGCCGATTGACTGGATGGACGTTTGGAGATGCAGTTGCAGAGACTGTGGCAGCTCTTACGATCCCGCGGCCGGCGTCCATGCCGTCATTGATCGTCTTATCCAGAGTGCTGGTTCGCTGATGTTCAGCATCGGCCGCATGCGCTTCATCCACCTTGACGCTCTTGGCACACGCTACAGGCGCCACAGTCAGGTTGTTGTTAAACATGAACTTGGCTCGGACACGAGCAAGGGATCGTTGTCGGCCGTCATTGGTGTCCTGCCCACCATCCGCCAGTTTCTCTGACACCAAAGTGCTTTGCTTTGCCGCATGAATGCCGGATGCGACTTCGGGGATGCCGAGACTAGATGCTGGTGCAAGCTTGCTGGTGGACGATGAGCTGAGGCCGACGTTGGTGTGCGACCGCTTGCGATCAGCACTCTTTGCGGCTGAGCCCGAGCGTTGATGCGTCTGGACTGTATTGGGCTGGTGGTGTGACGGGATCTGCGATGTAGACGAGTGCGACACAGTTGGCAGAGGCTCGTGGAGTGGCGATTCATGCTTGACCCAGATCCCTGCCTGATCGTGACGGCGGGAGCACTGTTGTTGAGGTTGAGGCTTGCGTCCATATCCACCATCCGGTCACGCGCAAGCGTAAACAGCCCAATGGGTCTTGGCGGGTCCTGGCCGTCGATGCTTGGCTGTGGGCCATGCCCTTGATCGAGCTGCTTGATGGTCCGGCGCTGGTTGCGTGGTGACGCGCCGCGGCCGATACTGCTGCCCAGACTGCTCGTGGCACCATCGTGAACGTTGCTGCTGCCAGCGTCAGCCAGTGCCTTGATGTTTTCCACCGACGGGTATCTGGGCGGAGGGGCACATGCAGGCGGCTGTGGTGATATAGCACGCCGATCTGCACCACGCATGGATGGCGAGTTGGGCTGCGCGCCAGGCCGATGAAGCAGCTGTCCGTTTGCGTCAAACAGCTCTGCAGTGAGCAGAGATCCGTCGACTGCACGTCACCAAAGACCCCCATGAGGCCAAAGCCGCCGTCTTGTGTTTTGCTGCCCTGTCGCCTGAACGGCCTTGGCGATCCAGAGTTTTGAACAAGACTGTCGACGCTGCCAGACCGCATCATGCCAAAATCGCTCGCCAAGCATGCTGCTGAAGAATGCTTCTTGCTGCTGTCGCCTGTCTTGGCTGCGTGACCTGCACCGATTTGCTTCAACTCTGACGGATCATCGTCTCGCAGCATCAGCATGGTCGACTGACTCCGTGTCAATGGCCGTGACAGGCCGAGTCCGACCGAAGCCGCGCCACCGGCCAGACTTGTAAGCAGGATCGAATCGTCATGAGATCGGTCGTCGTCGGCAGCGAGCCTGCTTAGCGACATGTTGGATCCATAATCTTTGGGGAGGGACTGGCTCAAGTTAAGGCCGTCGTCATCGGCATGGCTGTCGTGTGCCCTGACATTGTCGATCCGAGACCGACTGTCGTAGATCATCAGCCGCTTGGGATGTGGCGATGTGGTGTGTCGCTTTGCCTCTGGTGTTCCTGGCTTGTCGCGACCCTTGGTGCTGCTGCTGCTGCTGGCTTTTTGTCTTGAGCTGCTGGTGTCGCCGTTTGGGTCTGCAGACATTCACGACAGTTAGCAGATGCTGCAAGTGGCCGAAGCAAGTGCACTCACCTTCGACTTCTTTGAGCGGCCCTAGTCCACCTCCCATGCTTGCCATGCTTCTTGAAGAGTCGCCCTCATCTGGATCACTTTCTGTGGCAGACACGGCACGCTGCACCTGGGGACATCTGCTGGTACAGCATCCGTGTGTCTCTGCGCCAGCATCTTTGTGGTTTCCTCGAGTGCCAGAGCGAACCCATTGACCCAAACCCGCTTTTCTTTTTCAGACGATGCTGCAAGCAGGAGCTGTTTCTTGCCGTCAATGTTGACATCAAACGCGTGCTTGAGACCTGTCCGTCCGATCCATGTGAATGAGAGAAATGCTGCAAAATAGTGTTGATGGCATGGCAGACTTACGGTCCGTGTCCTGGACGTTGGAGATGGAGATGGACCAGATGGAGTAGATTGCATTGACCATGGCGCGAGAGGTTGCTGACGAAAAGAGAGACGGCTTCGCAATGACCAGACAGTCACGGAACAGGACACACCATCGCTGCTGTGACGTGGCTGCTGCAATCATCTTCATCTTCATCGCACTGGCTTTTGAGCCTGTTCCTGGAGTCGGCTTGAGCAGGAATCCCTCGCAGACCAGTGTGCGGTCCGGGTTTCGGGGAAGAATCAATGTCTGTCCATGCGGGGATCGCACCAACACGTTAGCTTGGCCAACCACGGCTGAAAGCAGCTGTCAGCACAGGCAAGCATGGCGCACATCGTTGAACTCGAGACGAGCAAGGGCAATGTCTACTCGCTGGCGGTTCTCCACCTGCCGCCGCATCTCGTTGACGTAGTTGACAACATCCGAAATGGCCTGGGATGCCGCCTGGAGCGACAGATAGTCTGTGTGCCGCTCGTGGGTATGCTTGGATAGCTCTCTGAGCAGCAGCGGATACTTGCAGATTCTCTGGATTGGCTTCAGCAGAAACGAGCCAATGTCCATTCCACGACACTCTGGCCTCAATGTACAATACTGCCAGTGGCGTGTTAGTATGGACGCGCACTCGTGTTTCCAGTGGATATGCACAATCACTTGCTTGCAGGAACGTCAGAAACTCGTTGGACTTGAGTGACTGGATGTACTCGATTGCTGCTGGATGGTTCGCACAGAACACATTGTAGATCTTGAACTCTTCTGCCTGGCGATTGCAGTACCAGATCAGCCACACCGCATGCACGGACACATGCAAGGCCAACAACGTGCACACACCATCTCAACAAAGATATCGCCCATGTCTTGAACGATGCCAAAGTCGTGTGATCTGCGGTCTCGCAGCTTCTGCAGAAACTTCTGTTGGCTCGGCAGGATGGCGTGAGCCACGATACTGGTGGCTGGCAACGACAACTTACCTGGTTGAGCTCCAGAAGTGCGTCGGTGTTTGAAAAGATGGTTTGCAGCCCATCATCTGGGACAAGCTTCTTTTGCCGCATGCCCCTTTGGAAAAGCTGTTGATGTGCAATGCCGAGCTGGGATGTGAACGGCCAGCCAAAGCGCAGTCGGAAGAGATCATGCGCGCACTTACGTCGAGGATGATCTTGAGATCACGAACGTACTCGGCCTCTGTTGTGATGATCTCGTGAATGACCTCCTGCCGCTTGATCTCTGCCTTTGGAAGCTGCTCGAAGTCCAGCAAAAACCGCCGGATTGGTGCGGCTTGAGTGTTGCTTGAAGAGAGCAGCGCAGGCGATACGGCCGATGTGAGAGCGCTGGTGGGGGTTGGAGCGGCTGGCGACGGTGCATCGGCCTGCTCGATCCTTCCAGGCCAGATCTCAGCCGCGGAGTCGAGATCGATGCCTTTACTGTCGTCGATGACATGCCACTTTTCATGCGCCAGCACGCCACCAGGCGCTGTCGGAGTCCGTGCATGGCCAACAGCTGGTGATTCCGGCGACAATACTTGGGCGGGAGCATGAGCGCCGATGTTTGCAGCCACCACTCGCGCTCTGATGGATGACGACGACGAGGTCGCTGCTGCATCGCCTAAGCCGGCTGTACCGCTCTTGGATCGAGCGTGGTGGTGCGACAAGGTCAAGTGGCGCAGAGGACCCACGCCACCGCTTCCGCTTCCACTGCCATGACTATGGCCACTTCCATGGCCATGACCGCCGGCCGAAAGCGGTGGCGTGGAGCTGCCACTGGCGCTTATGGCAGCCGCTGTCAGCGAGGTTGGCGACGCGTCGGATGAAAAGTAGGACGATCGGGGCATGAGTGGCGAGGAAGCGGCGGGCGATTGCGACTCGGAGGGCACTGGACTGCTGCTGTATGTGCCGGCGTTTCCACTGGCAGTTATGCTGCTGCTGCCGAGGATGGAGATGCCCAAGCTGGTGAGGCCTGTGAGGCTGGTGCGGAAGTTGCGCTGGGGTCTGCTTTCTGTTGGGGAAGGCATTGCGCCTGGAGAAGCAGCGTTGCTGGCACTGTTGCTGGTTATATTGGTGTAGACAGATGTTGATATGGCTGGCTTTGAGTGGCCAGATGCCGGGGCGACGGCCGGCACCAGCTGTGCAGACGATGACGACGGCGTGCCCCAAGACTTCATTCTGCGGTGCTTTGGGACCGCAGCAGGATCGAGATCGGCCGATGCAGCCGATCCAGGTGGTTGCGCAGTGCCTGTACCCGTGCCAGTGCCAGTGCCTGTGCCTGTGCCTGTGCCTGTGCGCGGGTGGGCATTGGACATGTTTGGGTCTATTTTACAGTGTGGGTAGGTCCGTTGTTGATCCGAGATTTCGCCCACACTTACCCGCACAGTCGACTTACCTGCACAGTCGATTCCCACATATGGACGAGCTGTTCGCAGGCTTCAATCTGAGGAAGCTGGGTGCCAACCTGGGCCTTGTCGGCGCCCGCTCGACACCCGCGGACCTGCTGTCCAAGGTGCGTTTCTCTGCCGCTCTCCATGGCTTGACAGCTAGGCGGCTGGACGGCTGGACGGCCGCCGCTCTGAAGCTCCAAAGCGCGACAAGCAACGCCTGGCTGGTGAGCGATGGATGAGCAGGCGGTCGATGGCGCTGACACTAGGCTGCGGTCGAGAGCGCAGTTCAAAAGCAGCTGGGAGACCATCCTGCACGAGTCCAAGTCCGAGTCGCAGTGGGCATCGTCCATTGAGCGCACCCGCATCCCCGGCTGCCTGTCGGCCATCATCGATGTGCTGGTCAAGGAACAGGCCACCAGCAACGCCACGGTGAGCGCAGCCTGACTTGGCCCGCCGGCGTGCTTGGCTGTGTGTGTGAACCATGCAGTGCGCTGACCTTGGACGACCGTGGCCGACCGTGGCTGCACCGGCTGCCCTTGCCCGACCTGCAGGACACTGGCGCTGCCACCGAGCTGTTCTTCAACGACGACATCCTCGGCCATCTCGTAGCGCTCTCTGAAAACGATGTGCCTGTTGGGTACCACACCCAAGTCATCAGCTTCACCTCCAACGTCGTGGTGCTCATCCAGCCTCGCTTCCTGTCGAGCCATGCCGTGCACCGTCCCATCGTCAAGCTCATCCAGCGCTGTCTGCAGTCCAAGGAGCCGCTCTTCCATGCTGCCCTCCTGGAGCTCGAAGTCAACCTGTGCACCAAGATCGAGTCGGCGCCAGAGCTGCTGCCGCTCTTTATAGACGCCACAAGCGTCGCTCCCAAGAGCACACCCGATGCCTCTGGCACCGGCCCGAGAGACAGCACCGCCACAACGTCCTTCTCGTTCAGCATGCTCGACCATGTCATGAAGTACCTCATCAACCGAGGCGAGAACGGCGATCGTGCCCGCACGGCCTGTCGCATCCTGTTTGATCTCGCATCCGAGGGCAGCGATCTGGAAGAGTTTATCATGAGCAAGAACTACACGCTCGAGCTGGTGGCTGGCCTGAGCGGCCTGTTTGCCCAGCTGCCGCCTGTCATGCCCGATCTCGACAACCGCTCGTACCGCACCCAGGAGCGCGCTGCGTATGCCCGCCGCATCTTTGCGCTGGACCGGAAGTCGTTTGTCAACTTTATTGACTTTCTGCAAGGCATTCTCGTCAAGTGCCAGAGCCCCCGCATTTCTGCCAGCATCATCGACAGCGCTCGCACCATCTTCTTTGGCAATGTGCTCGTGGCGTCCATCAACAGTGGCTCTGACTTTGACGGATCGGCGCTTACCACGCTGCGCTACCTGCTCGATGTGGCCAATGCCATCTACGAGCCGCGTCTGTCTGACTGTCTTGTCAAGACGCTTCTTGGTGGCGATGCCCAAGCATCCAGCTCGGCCGACACCGACGGCGCCGACGATCTGCCTGATGCGTCCAAGGCACCCCGCGAGAGCAAGAGCCAGGAGCCCGACATGTCGCTGTCTGTCCGCGAAGTGCTTCTTCCCAAGCTCAACTCGCTTTCCGAGGAAGTCGTGACCACCACGCTGCGTCTGCTGTATGTGCTCATGTGTAAGCACACACGGACGGCATTCCCGCTCTTGTTTGAGCGCATGCCCAAGGACCCGCTGGCGAGCAAGGCACTGTCTTCCGGCGAGGCAGATGCTGATATGCAGAACCATCTGACGCTCATCTCCAAGTACTTTGAGCTGATGCCCGAAGATGTCGATGTGTCGACGGTGCCCTCGGTCTCGGCGTCTGCCGACCAGCCGCCTTGGCTGAGCTTTGCCACTGGAGGCATGCCGCCGCAGGCCGACCTTTTCAACCGCGCGTCGCTCGCCGCATACATCCAGGATGCGCATGCCAACTTTGTCATGATGAGGTTGGGCGTGCAGAGCGAGCCTGTCGATATGGCCAAGGTGTTCCGCACGAACGAGTCTCTAGCCCGCAGTGGCAGCGATGAGGCCCTCAGCCCCACCCCGGTTGACCCTTCCATCCGCGGCAGTCGCTCCCGTGGCAACGGACACACGAGCACTTGGAGCATGCATGGCTTGATCCACGGCCCGGTCAACAGCATCTCGCGGGCATACTCGATCAACAGCGGCAACTTTGAGGACAAGAGTCTCATCCATGGAGTCGCTGCTGGATCCAACGGCGCCGTCGAGCAGCCGGCGCTGCTGCTGCACAGCCATCCAAGGAGTCGTTTGACGCAGTGTGCGTCATCTGCGCGGCGACGCGACGCTCTCCAAGCTGATGCGCAAGCTGGGCAACTTTTTCGACCACTCCATGGACATTAACGTGGCGCTCACGGGCGTGCTCCACAGATTGTGCTGTCGCCGTACCCTGCGTTGTATGCAAGCGTCGTGGAGGGAGACGAGCCTGCCGACGACGACGAGACGATTGCGCCGCCTTTCTACTACGTGCTGCTGAAGTGCTCAAGCAAGTCGAGGAGCGGCGTGTGCGCATCGATCGGTTTGACCAACGCCTCGAGTACACGCAGCAGATGCTGATGAGTGGCGGCCGGCAGCGGCGGCGAAGGACAGTCGGACGAATGGAGGCAACACGAGCAGCGCCTTGGACGCGGAGGCGCACAGGACCTGACTTTGACGAGGACGCTGTGTTTTTGCGCAACGTGGTTGTGCTGCACGAGTTTATAAAGGAGCTGGTCGCCACGCTCATGACGCGCGGTGGACTCGAGATGGCTGCTGCGTCTGTTGCCTGAACCAATGTGACTCGATCTGTTCTTCATGGCCAACAACATCATCATACAAATGAACATTTATCAGTTGTCTGTGTCGTTGCCCCCGGGGTCCGTCGTCCGATCCAAGGTCCGTCCGACAGCTGGTGGGTGTCGCGGAAAAATGGCATTTTCGAAACACGATCCGCTGCGGCCAATGGGGCGCCGCGTTTCACCGACCGGGTATAAAACCCAGCCTTCCGTCCAACCCCGCACCAACCACTCCAACCAGCGCCGCAATGACTGTCCTCTCGCTTCTCTTCCAGCAGCTCCCGCCATGTGGTCTGCCGACAAGCTGCCGTCGCTCGAGGCAAGGTGGTCATTGTGACGGTGCCTCGGCCGGCCTTGGCAAGATCACGGCGCTCGAGCTCGCCCGCAATGGTGCACACGTCTTCTGTGTTGGCCGCTCGGCCGTCAAGACCGGCAAGGTCGTTGACGAGATCAAGGCGGCGACCGGCAACGCCAAGGTCGAGCTGCTCGTTGCCGACTCGATGGACCTCGTCTCGGTCGAGGTGCTGCCGATGAGTTCCTTGCTCGCGGTCTGGCTCTCGACATCCTCGTCAACAATGCCGGCATCATGCACGGCGAGTGGCTGCTGTCCAAGCAGGGCATCGAGTCGCAGTTTGCCACGAACCACTTTGCGACCGTCGTGTTCACCATGCGTCTGCTGCCGGCACTCAAGAAGGCGGCGACGTCGCGCATCGTCAACCTGTCGAGCTTTGCGCACGAGCAGACATTTGCAGACGGCATCCATTACGACGACCTCAACAACCAGACCGCGTATGTCGAGGAGATGCGGTATGGCGAGACCAAGATGGCCAACATCCACTTTACGACGTCGCTGCAGAAGCACCTCGAGGCGCCGGCGTGTCCGGCATCTACGTCAACTGCCTGCACCCCGGCGTGGTCCGCACCGACCTGTTCAACCGCATCGACAACAGCGACTTCCGCGACTCGCCCAAGGCCAAGGTCAGCCGATTGGTGATGATCTCGCCCGAGAAGGGAGCGCTCACGCAGATCTACGTGGCTGCGCACCCGAGCATTGAGGAGAAGCAGCTCCGTGGCCGCTACTTTGTGCCGTTTGCTGGCACGGCGTCGGTCGCACAGCCCAACGCGGCTGCCAGCGACAAGATGCTTGCTGCCAAGACCTGGGAGTGGACGCAGGAGATTCTCCAGAAGCAGTACCGCAGCGACTGGACCTGGGGCCTGTGATCACCTTCTACATGTCGCATAATATAGTGTTCATTACAAGACACTTGACCTGTTTGGATAGTGTGGCTTTGAGGGAGGCGGGTCTGAGCAAGTCTTGCATTGCTTTGAAGCAGCGTTGTAACGGCCAAGTAGCGAAAATAGGCGACTCGGATGGTATGCACCAGGCATTCCAACGCCGCCTGTTGAGATCCAGTCTGATGTCACAGATCGTCGCAGCATTGATGATCCGTGATCCGCCTGTAAGCCAAAGACAGCAGGGCGATGGGTGGACGCAAGTGGGGAAGCGTCGTGCTTGCCATTTACGTGTCTTGACCAAGAAGAGCCCAATATGGCCGCCAGCCGTCGCACTGCAATTCCCGTCACTGCACCGTCCATCTGGCATGATCCCAAGCATCTACTGCATCTCATCCGCCGCCCATCGCGATTCGACGACTCGGCGTCGGTGTCGGACAGTCGGGGCAGTGTCATCCGCGGATGCTGCCCAAAATAGGCTCATGCAGCGTCGGCCGGCCCCGACATGAAACTCGTGTGCGGGGAAATCCAGCCACCCGCCCAGGTCGATGAATCACACAACGCGCGTCGGACGCCTCCGATTGGCACGGGTGAGTGGCACCTGCATGTGTCGTTTTGGGCGTCGGCGCCTGACACAGACACGGCCGCCGACGCAAACAAACAAACATCCACGCCGGACATCGCCGCGCGGGGATCATTCAAAAGGGCTGCTGCCGCCGCCTTCTTGCCGGCTGCCCATCCAAGCCCTCGTCGCCCTCCAGCCCGCCTGTGCACATAGCCCCTGTCCATAGCGTCCCCGCCCGTGCACATACACCGCTTCCCTCCCATGCCCTCGTTCGTCGTCAGCCCAAAGTCGTGCAGAATGGCCGCCTCAGCACTCTCCACTGCCGCCGCCGCCTCGCACTCGGCACACTCGCACATGGCGCCCACGCCCCTGCGGCCCATCCTGTCCACGCTAGTCGGCCACCAGCAGCAGCAGCAGCAGCACTCGTACAACTACACAACGTCCGGCGCCTTGAACTCGCCCCTCAAGTCTGCCAGCCGATCGCCCCTTGAAGAGTTCATGTCGTGGCGTCCGCACTCGGCCGTTGTCTTCTCGTCGCACACGCTGCCGTACGCCTCGGTCTCGTCGCCCACCGACGAGCTTGCTGGGGTGGCGAGCGATGCGTTCGTGTCGGACATGGACCAGCTGGCTGCCGAGGAGCTGCATGCCATCTTTACGAGCATCCCGCGCATCAACAACCCGTTCCCCAACCGCACGCGCGGCCGCCGTGCATCGGCCGTCGCCTTTGACTTTCTCGACACCATGTCGGTGGACGAGCCCGTGTCCGGCCCCGGATCCATGCAGACGCTGAGCTCCAGCCACGCGAGCAGCCACCATGGCTGGCCGGCCCACATGGACATGCCGGTGGTGGCATCGCCCGCTCCAATCATGCCGCTCGCGGTGCGCGCCAAGTCGTCCAAGCCGCCCAGCGTGTCGGGCGGATCGCGGCCCACGAGCATCGAGAGCATCAGTGCCGTGGACCAGGCGATGCTCAAGCTGCAGATCGACTCGCACGAGTCTGCTGCGATGGCCTCGCCTGTCAAGGACGCGTTCCTGCTGTCGGGCAGGGACAACCAGGCGGCCTTCCAGCAGGCAGTGGCCAAGCTGGCTGCTGCTGCCTCTGCGTCTGCTCCGAGTCTGCCGCGATCGCCCGCGCCTATCCGCACGAGCCTCATGGCGCTGGGCATGGCGTCGCCCGACGTGCTCGCCAGCCCCATGCCCCGCTCGCCTGTGTGTATGTAATGCCTGAACACCCTTTGTGAATACAACCCCCGTTTCCATACACTTATCGAGCACTTGACGTGCACTCGGACGTGGACTGCTGCGCATTCGCAGCCATGTCGTCGCTCGAGGCCTTTCTGCAGCAGGTGCGGCCTGTGCATGCAGCAGACACTCGCTCGCCACCCGCCGCTCGCTGGCTGGCTGACTGGCTCGTGGACAGACGTCGTCGGACGACGAGCCGTCGAGCGTCGGTGCGAGTCGGCGCAGTCGGACATCGGCGTCGTCGGCGTCCAGAACCAAGACGGCGAGTGCAAAGACTGCTGCTGCTGCTGCTGCCAAGCCGGCCTTGAAGGGCAAGGGCAAGGCCAACGGAGCACCGGCGAAGACTGCAGCAGCAGCAGCAGCAGCGCAGGCAGCACCGACCGAGTCCATGACAGCGTCCTCCATCAAGCAGCGCATTGAGGAACTCCGTCAGCGCAGGCTCGCGCGCTCGTCGTCGTCGTCGACCAAGAGTGGCGCTGGTGGTGGTGGTGGTGGTGGTGGTGGTGGTGGTGGTGGTCGGCCGGCAAGCGGATCACGCAGCGCAGCCGTCGCCTATGCAGCCGCCATCGACGCTGGTGCAGCTGCTGGTGCACGCCTGCCTGCCACCACCACAGACGAAGACGACGAAGACGACGACGACGGGAAACAGCAAGCTGCCAGCAGATGGATCAAGCCAAAGACGGTCGAGCCTGTGGCAGCTCCAGCTCCGCCTCGCACAACCGACATGCAGGCTGCCCAGCAACTGGCAGACAGCCAGCCAGCCGATCAGGTCCAAGCGAGCGAGTCGGTGTCTGCATCAAGTGGAGCACCGGAGCTGCTGCCGGCACAACCCAGGACGGCCGATCGCACATCCATCGTCTCGGACGCTGAGCCACAGCCACGACCCGCAGACGAGATCATCTCGTCGTCCTCACTCGGTTCAAGTCTGTCCGGCATTGGCATGATTGAGGGCCACATCCAGAACCACCGTCCGTCCCAGACGCACCAGCAGCAGGAGCACCAGCAGAGACTGTCGACGACGAGTATGCTGACTCGTTTGAAGATGCCGACCCTGTATCGCTTGTCCTGGACACGACAGAGGACGACAAGAACCGGTTCTTTGCGGCCATGAAACAGCATGCACGCGATAAGGACAAGTCGCTGGACTATGGTGCGCTGGCTGCGACGTGTCCGATGACGGCCTGTCGGATGTCGGCATGCACAGTCGTGTAGTTGCCAGCGATTTTGGCGACATGCTGGACGCCGCACTGGACTCGCGACGGTGGCTCAAGGATCTCGACTCGGATGACGATCGCGTTTCCGTCGCTGTTGCTGTTGACGCAGTATCGAGTGGTGGAGCCATCGACACCGCTGCTGCCGCCGAGGTCCATGAAACGCCTGTCGCACACAAAGAGGTTGCTGCTCCGGCCTTGGAAGGCATCTGTGGTCTGGGGTCGGAGATACAATGGACACGTACTCAATGTCGTTTGATTCTGTCTCGGACATCCACGAGCAGAACCTTCCCACCGAGGGCCAGCCTTTGTCGAGCGATTCATCTGCATCCCGTGCTCAAGTCGAGCCTCCTGCAGATCACCATCAACAAGCAACGGCTAGTACTGGAGATGTGAGCGGTATGGCAATGACGTCCGAGTCGTTGTCGTCTGCTCCCACAAGTGTTCCTGTCACAGCGCCAGCAAGTAAGTCCTGGCCTGATATTCATGGCTGGATATTGGCTCACATGCTACTTTGCCAAGCACCCCTACCAGCGATACGAGCAGAGGAAACTGACCAGAGCAGTGCCGAGAGCGGGCCATCAACACCCACGCGTCAATCGCAAGCAAAGCTACCTGAGCCGCAGCTGGACCATTCCACACCGACTCCTGACGCGCCATCTGAGCACCAGACACCTGATGCTGGTTCTAGCGCAGATCCGCCCAACCTACTCCGGCCATAGCAGCAGCACCCCAGGTGTCCGAGACAAGTTTGACAAGGCCGTGGATCCCACCAGCAGATGCCGATACAGACGCTGACATCAAGCAGTCGACGGCAGCATTACGCAGTCTTGTCGACACTCGGCGCAACGAGCACCGTCATGCAAACCAACCATTGGAACCAGCCTCTCCAGAGCCGCCTCGTGACGCCCCATCGGCAGTTCTGCAGCTCGACCATGTCCCAAAGCCGGCTCAGCATCCAGACACTGCCACCTCTGATACAGAGTCAGCTCCTGCCAAACCGATGGCCGGCGAGTACCTGTCGTTTGCAGATCTTCTCGCGATGAACATGGAGCACATCGCCACCCTCCAAAAGCCCACGGCGTCCATCGACCGCTGCCACGACTACCAGCCGGAGTCCAGCTGTCCCTGCTCGATCAAAGTCTGCTTCTCCGACCAAGCAGCGTGCGCCGCTTTATAGTGTGGTGGCTCGCGTCCCATCGTCCAAGATCCCCATGTCGCGAAAGAGTCTGCCGATTGCCGTGCCAGCTGCCAGCAAACGACCTGGAACAGTTGCTGGTGGTGGGCTAACAGCAGGAGCAGCAGCCAGAGGCAATCGGCCAGCCGCTTCAAGCGCCAATAGTACCAAGGGCAAGACGGCCCTTGCGCTGCACAAGGCTGGCAAGCCAGCCACCAGGCAGGCTGACGGTGATGATCCTCAAAAGGCGAATGTGACGCAGCAGGCACGCCAGTTGGCATTGCAACGTACAAACGCGCGGTTTGTGGCACAGGCTGATCATCGGCAATCCAGCCAACATACCGCTGGTCGCACAGCGCACAGCATCCGCGACTTTGGCACGCATTGTTGTTCCGCAGGCAACTCATTTGGCTGATCAGACTCAATATCAACCGACACATGCAAACGCGGATGCAGATGCAGCAGACGCGCCGTGGTCGATCTCGGTCACGGCAGTCCATCAAGCACGAACCTGTTCAGCCGCCACCCGCCAGCCAACCGTCTCAGCCCATCAACGACACTGTTCCGCCATCACCTCCATCGGCATCCAGCCGACATCCACGCCACTCGATCAGCATCCCGGATTTGTTTTTGGCCAACACCAGCCGCCGCCCATCGATCTCGCCCACCTCTATACCACCATCCACACACTTCGCGACCAAGTGTCCGCTCTCCAATCCGAATCCGCCGCCAAGACTGCCGAGTCGTCCAACCTCCGCGACCAGATCCAGTTTCTCGAGAACCGGCTTGCCGATCAGATGTCAACTGCACAGTCTGCACCGCGGCGACTGAGAGACGAGCCGCTGCTCAGCACGGCCGAAGCAGAGGCACTGCGTAAGGAGCTCAATGACCAGGAAGTGCTGATCAGGGGGTACCAGACCGAGAACGAGAAGCTCACGGAAAAGGTCAAGATGCTGGTCCGCGAAGCCAAAGAAGCCGAGCAGCGATTCTACTTGAAACACGAGGCGCTTGTGCGGGAAAACCAGGCTCTTCGATCGCAGGTGCTGGGGGCAGGCCGCACAGGCGATGTGTCTGTTGAACGTGCAGTGGCAGCGGGGCCGGAAGGCGATGCGGCGCCTGGTGTTGCAGACACACCGGCAGTGGCAGGTGTGCTGGGCGATTTTGCGGCTGCCCGATCTCAGGTGCGTATTGAGCGACTGGAAGCCGAGCTTGCGACGCTTAGACACACGGCCAAGACGCGCGAGACGGATCTCCGTGCGCGGATCTCGCAGCTGGAGGCGCAGCTCGGTGATGCGCAGACGAGCTTGGAGAGCCTCCAAGGCGCTGATCCGGAGCGGCTCAAGAAACTTGAGGCTGAGCATAAGGTGGCGCGCGAAAAGTACGAGACGTACATTGTCGAGCTGGAGGGCCGCGTTGAGCGGTATGCCGAAGTGCAAGAGATGCTGTCAGACGCCGTTCGCAGCATGGAGACCCAGGAGTCGGTCATCCGTGACCTGCGTGCTGCTCTCAGCAAGGCTGAGCGTGATGTGGCGGTCTTGGAGTCGTTGCACAGCGCTAGCGACAAGACGGCTGTCGATGGCCGCAAGGGCGTCAAACCCGGCACCGCCACGGCGGCTGCGTCTGTCAAGCGCGTTCCTGCCGATGTGCGTCGTATCAAGGATCTTGAGCGCGAAGTCGAAAGTCTGCGAGAAGAGACACAGCGGCTGGTAGCGGCGAGACAACAACTGATGCTGCGGTCGCCTGGACTGCTTGTGTCCGAAGTCGTGTCTGCGCCTCGACCCGTGATTGACGATCTGGACTACATGCGGCATCTAAAGCAACGTGTGCGGAAACTTGAGCGTGACTACGAGACGGCTGTTGAGGAGTCGCAGCACGCGACACGGACTGCTCAAGACGAGGTACACACGAACCCATGTATCTTGCCTTGTGTGGGAGATGGCTGACTGGATTGTGATTGGTGTGGACGTGCAGATGAAGCGGATGCAGGTGCACTATGAGCGGCAGATCCAGGAACTCGAGATTTGTGTCGCTGATCTGCAGGCAGCAACTGCCGAAGACGCCAGGCAGGCGCAACGGCGCGCAGAGGCAGAGGCAGCCAGCCATATCAGAAGCCACGAGCAAGGCCTGAAGCCCCCAACCACGCGCCAGTCGCCTCCACAGCCAGTGGAACGACCGCAGCACGGGAGGGAGACGACACAGTGGCAGCAGCAGTGGCAGACGGCGTTGAAACGATATCAGCCGAAACATCACGCGACCGCAACATCGCACTGCACAAGCGACTCATGGAGCTCGACCGTCTTGTCGACGACCAATCGGCACGCATCCAAGACCTTGTGCAGTCCCGCCAACTAGCCGAAGCCGACACAGCGGCCCGTCTCAGGGAAAAGGACGCACTCATAGCCGACCACCAGACGCGCATCACTCACCTGCAGCACGAGCTCAGCCGCGCCGTTCTGGCCGTCGACGACCAGGCACGCCAAGACGAGATCCACCGACTGAGACGCGAGCTGGAGGCCGAGCGCAGTGCTGTTGCCGACCTCAAGAACCGGCTTGAAATATCCGAGGGCACGCGACAGGCTGTGCACGAGACGACGATCGGGATCCTCAAGCAAGCGCAGGAAGAGAGCGCGAAACTGGCGCTCGCGCACCATGAGCGAGCGCTGGAGATGCTGCGGAAAGAGTTTGCTGCTGGGGACCGGTCGAGGCGGTCTCGACGCAAAGACAGTGTTGGCAGCGGTGGACTGGACGGAACGGACGGCTCTGAAGGCAGTGGCGATGATGCGGGCGGAGTGGCAAATGGCGGCGACCGTCGAAGCGCAATCGTTAGACGACTCAAGCGTCGCGTGGCGGCACTCGAGGCTGAGCTGGCGCAAGCGCGCAAGCAGGCGTCTGACACGGAGGCGGCACGGACATGGACAGAGGGCAAAGAGGCCGAGCTGCAACGACTTCAGGCCGAAGCGCAAAAGCTGCGCGACACCGGTGTCGCGACTCGAGTCCCACTCGCAGCGGCTGTCTGCTGCGCTCGATGCCGCCAAGCAGGGATGGCCGCCCGCCATGCATCACTTTGAGGGTCTCTCTGCGCGCATTCGCGAACTGGAGCACTCTGCACACCGCCGGGAGCTCGAGATTGCGCGGCTGTTGTCTGTGCGTCCCCGCCACACCAGCGATGCCAGCGACGAGCGCATCCAGGCGCTCACCGCCGAGATCGAGCAGCTGCGCGGGACCGTGTGCAGCAAGGACCGCGAGATCCAGGTGTTCCGCGACGAGCTTGACCGGCTGCTTGAAGGCATCCGGATCCTCAAAGCCCGGCCATACCAGCAGTAAACACAAGATGATGATTAAGAGCCGCCATTTCATTATGCGAACGGGCACCGAGATGGAGACGGGCGTGACGGTATTGACAGAGAGGAGGGGCGACGGCGGGCTTAAGCCTTGTGAGCGCCGTAGCTGGATGTGTGTTGATCACGTCATCGGGCAAGGTCAGTGTCTGCGCGCATTGCGATGCGGGCGCAAAGAAAAGCGCAGGCCGTTGAAGCCAGGCATGCAGGCAGGCATGCATGCGCATCCAACAGCCAGCGGGCATGGGCATGGACAGAAGCATGGGCATCGGCATAGGCATCGGCAGAGAGGGCAAGCAGGACAAGCAGAGCAAGCAGAGCAAGCAGAGCAAGCAGACAACGCACTGCAGGATCTTTTCGATAAAGTCAATGTGCGAGAGCACCATGCGGCGGCAGCAGTAGCGCTTGAGACCCAGCTCGTCCAGCGCCTGGCCCTCGGTGTAGTCTGCCTGCAGCAGCGCGAGGTACGGGTTCCACTTGTCGCCGACGACCTTGCCGCAGCTGTCGCAGCCAGAGCGTCAGTCTGTCGGCGTCTGCATCGGCGTCTGTCTGTGCATGTCTGCCTGCCCTCACCTGAAGCAACGCACTGGGATAATCATGGCGGTCTCTGTCTAGGCGCCGTTGGCGGGCACAGCCAGTCGGTCAGTCGGTCAGTCGGTCAGTCGGTCAGTCGGTCAGTCGGTCAGCCAGTCGGCCAGTCGGCCAGCTGGCCTCTCCCGCACAGCGACTCACTGGTTGTCGCTCTCGCTGGACACCTTCGGCGAGGAAATCTCGACAACACCATCTTGTCACGTGACTTTATTCAACACCCTCAGGACGACTCATAGTCGTCGCCACGCTGAAGCAGATCCTGCATGCGCTGCTCGCGCTCCTGCTCCTCGCTCTCGGTGAATGCGCGCTGCGACACCACCACCTTGGTCGGCTTCTCCTCGATCTCCTCGTCCTCGTACCGGTTGTTCTGCAGCCAACAATCGTCAATTGACCGGCCCACGCTCCAGTGTCAAGGCTCGCACTTACAAGGTTGCGCTTCTTGCGCAGCGTCAGCCGCTTCGTGATCGGACTGTAAAAGGCGCCGCCGTCGTCTTTGCGAATCTCCACAAAGAACGGGTACGTCAACTCGGCCGTCCGGGGCTCAAAGTCTCGCCGGAACTCGTACTCGTACACCTGTCCAAAGCCCTCATCCTCGTCATAGTCCTCCATCTCCATGCGCGACCGCTTCTCGCGCAGCTTGGATGCCGTAGCCAGCGTTGGTGCATACAGCGCCATGATGGGCTGCTGTTCATAGTCTGTGTGCGTCTTTAGCGGCTTGATCAGCGACTCCTCGAGCTTGAGATCGTGCTCGCGCTCTTGCTCGGTCTGTCGGCACCGCATCGTTAGTCGCCTCGCTGCCGCTGATCCCGGAGAATGCAATCACCCACGTTGCGCTTCGTGCCGCTGGTCGACGAGCCCTTGGACAGCGGATCTTCGTCGTACGTTGCAAGCACGTACGAGTTGGGCCAGAACTCAAAGTCGGGATACACGGGGAAAATCTCAACAGGCGTCACGTCTGGCTTGGTAGGGTGGCGGATCGTCTTGATATTCATCTTCTTGACCGTGTCGAAGCTGTTTTCGATCGCCTTCATCTGGCCCTCTCTGCTGCGGTCCATGAGCTTGTGCAGATTCTCGTCCTTCATGATGGACACGCCCATCTTCGTCTCGACGCCGGCATCCGGGTTGCGTCCAAACGTGCGGCCTTCGAGCGAGATGTACTCTGTGCGACGCAGCCACGGCACAATCGGACGCAGCCGTGCCGGCGCGCTGCCGTCCACTCGGAGTGTCGGCTGTGCGAGCAGTGCTCTGTCTTCTGGATCAAGCGGCACTGTGGGCTCCTCGATTCGCTCTGTCCCCGCAAAGGCAGCAGTCAGCCCTCTCTGTGCGTCCAAGAGGACGTGGCCGGCTGCATACCGTTGCGAAAGGCTTGCTCGATGAGACCGTGGGCAATGGGGCACAGGGGCAGGCCAGCCTCGTCATCGGCAGTGTAGAGTGGGTACGGCGTGGACGCATACAGCGAGTTGGCCTGGAAGCGGTACAGCCGGTCCTCGGGGTACGGATACTCGAGCAGCTTTGGGTCGAACGGAATCTCGGGCAGGTCGTTGCGGTACTTGACCTTGTGGACAAACTCCTGCAGGACCTTTCTGGAGCTCGCCATGCCGCACCAGACAGGTGTGAGTGTGTGAGTGTGGGCATGTCGTCTCTGCCGCTGCGTGTGCCTGACGTCTGCCACTCTCGCTGAGGCTCGACGACTCACTTTGCTGTGGACATGGCTGCTCTTGGCTGAGATTGCGCGTGTTGGCTGGTGTGCTAAACCAAAGCCGGCATGGACGGCGCAGATCGACGAGCAAGTATGAGTGACTTTAGGTCGACGGCGAGATCTACGAGCATTCATCAATGACGCTTGACATGGCTGGATGCCACCATGCAATGCCCTTCTTGTTGCAAGGCGCAGACAGCAGGCACAATCAGCAGTGCACCTTCAAGCTTCATTTGGCCCATTCCTCTGCAGGCGGAAGCCCCTTCGCAGCCAGCTGCTTGTTCTGGTCGTCCATGATCTTGCGGTACGGCTCGCGCATCAGCGGCGGCAGCTCCATCGGCTCGTTGAACCACCAGCCCTCCTCCTTGCGGATTTTCAGAGCAGAGGCATAGATGCGGTTGGCTTTTATGCATTGCAGATCTGCAAGTCAGTCGTCTGTCGCGGATCGGACTCAACAGTCACAATGCACGCACGCACGCACGTACGCACGCACCCATGCCACCGTACGCAAACTCGAGCTGGAAGGCCAGCAGCGTGCTGACGATGACGGCTGGAATGGCTGGCAATGGAAACTTTTTGCCTCGAAGGTGCGACCCGACTCCAACCAGCCCCTGTCCGGCCGCTCAGTCAGCAACGCGCTATTGTTGCTTGGCGACAGACAACCCGACCGGCTTGGCAAGCAACAGACAGACGCCGACTCTACTTGCCAGCGTCGTGATGGCACCGCCCATCCACAGCACGCGGTCGCGGGTGCCGGCAATGGAAATGGCCAGCTGCATGTCTCGCTGGTTCTTCATCTGGCGCATCGACTGGACCTGGCTGACCATCATGACCGATTTGGCCTTGTCTGCGACAGCATCGCCCATTCCCGACACAACGTTTCCCATCGTGAGCTTTGGCAGTTGGACGTCAAGATGGCTTTATTCGGCAGGCGAACCCAAACGTCAAGGGCTGGATGGCGCAACGCATTCGGCCGGCGGAACAAAGCTGTCCTTGAGCAGTCTGGCGCCAACACCGGCACCGCGCTTGGCAAACCCGCGCCAGATGTCGCAAGTATGCTTACCGTCGTAGATGGCATCGTCGGCCGCAAGGATCGCATCTCGGGCCTGCAGCAGTGTCGGATTGCATGGCTGCTGAGTCATGCCGCCAATCACAAGCTGCAGCGCCACCACATTGCCGGCCGCCTGCGTCGCGTCGTACAGGTTGCTCGAGTACCCGTTCGCGTCCACAAGGTTCCAGTACACTTCCCACAGCATCGTGGCCCAGATCTCTCCGCCGTCATGCGGCTCGATGTTGGGCGTAAAGTCGCTGAATCGCAGAGGGTTGATGCGCACATTGGCCGTGTACGGGAACCCGCGGAATCCCTTGGCGTCGTTGGCAACCCATGACGAGAATGTGACGGGTGTGGTTCGTGTCTGGAGCCGCGTGGCCGTGACGACGAGTGCGATAAAGTCGGACCAGCCCTCGCCCAGTGCACGTGCCTGGCGTGTCTGCAGACACTTGCCGTTGCGTGAGCCGCCCGTCAGTCGGTTGGATACGCCGTGTGCAAACTCGTGGATCGGGATCACAGTGTCGAGACCCGAGTCGCGGTTGGGGTCGCTGGACGTGAATGGAAACATGTTCATGACACCCGACTGGCCGTCTGCTGGCGTGGCAAAGTTGGCGTTGTTCGTGCCGCGTGCGAGGACATTGACAATGACTGGATCGCCGCCCGTTCCGCCCTTGCCAAAGTTGTTGGTCTGGAAGTTGCCCGCCGCCTCGGTGAAGCCGTACTGGTACAGGATGTCGTGCATGACATTGACAATGTAGAACAGATGGACGGCGGATGCCTGCTTGTTTGCGAGCGTTCTTGGTGATGTTGTGGCGTCCCAGTTCGACTCGAATACATCCTTGTCGTTGGAAGAGCCGAAAAGCGGCGGGCTGGATTCGGCAATCTTGGCGACCACGTTGTTGCCGATCGTGTTGGTGAAGTTGGACTTGCCGTCATTGAGCCAGCCAAGCGGGGACGACGGAAGGAACTCGGGATTGGCAACAAGATCAAATCCTTGCGTTGGGTCGGTCTTTGGGAGCGAGAGGACTCGGTACGTGGCCTGATTGACATAGTCAATGACATTGACCAGATCGCCTGGCGCGTGGAAGAAAGAGTCAATGAGATTGAATGCGCGTCAGCACACGGCCACTGACAGAAGCGTGCTTTGCATGACTTACCAGTTGCAGCATCCACCCAGACTTGCACCCACTTGCCGCCGGCGTCGTCCTTGAGCTCAAACTTGTACGAGAGCTTTCCGCCAGGCAGCTGGATGTACTCCATGACAGGCGTAAAGCCGCTGTTGAGCACCATGTCGCCATCATCGGCATTGACGGCTTCCCGGGCATTGGCAATGGCGACATCGATCGGCACAAGAGTCTTGCGCTCGGCCACAACGAGGTTGCGCTTGGCTATATGACCCATGGTGCCAAATGACGACGAGTACGTGATCACCCGGTCGCCCTTGACGTGCACGGCGGCGTTGTGGTTGGACACGCGGATGCCGCCAATAAGCTGCGTAACGAAAACGTGCGTGATCCCAACGCTGTCTGTGTACTCGCTGTCCACGACAAAGTCTGATGGACTGATGCCGAGCTTGGCAGCAAGGAACTGAACACCGACTTCGCTTGGGTCCACAGGCGAGTCGGCAAGACTGGCGAGACTGCCAGAGTTTGGACGGCTGGCATAAACCCGCTCGTACACTGGGTCGGGAAAGAAGTGTGGGAGATCCTTGCCGAGGCTGCGGCGGTGCATGACATGGAGATCGCGGACGCCTTGCAGGGGAGCAGGAAGGGCAGCAACAGACGAGAAGGCGGCGAGGGCGAGGGAGAAGATCCTAAAGTGAAAGTGTATGTGCATGTTGGCAGTGGATCTAGTTGCGTATTGGAAAGGGTGGTGCAGACGCATTTTAAGGACTTCTTTCAAAGTTGCATGCTCTTACAGTCTCACTTGGACTTTGGCATGTATGCAAACACTGAATAGGACTGAAAAGGATGCCATTTTGATGAGAACATTGTATATTCAGACAGCAGAGATGGCCAGCAGACAGTCTGCGGTGCAGGCAGCAGATTGTTGGATGGTAGATCAGAGATTGCGATGGCATGTTGTTTGTCAAGATATGGTATATGGTGTGACTGCGAGAAAAATGGGACAAGAGGGGAACAGCTCCGTTAGCTTAGTCGGTAGAGCGTTGTGCTAATAACGCAAAGGTCACAGGTTCGATCCCTGTACGGAGCATCTCCTTTTGCTCCACAGACCAACTTCACTCTTGGAGGTGGTTCGTCGTTCCTTTTTGCAGACTTGTAGGCGTGCCCTCATGTCGCCAGTCGATGCGCTGCTCTGCGTGCGATACGACTGCTGATTGCGCCGTGCTTGCTCGCGGATTGCTGCTTGCAGACATGGCGGTCATTTTTGCAAAGCCACATGCAGTGCTGCATTGGAAGGGCACGACTGAGAGATCGACGCACGCATGGCTTCAACACTCTGTCACAAAGCATGCCATTCTCGTCTTCATTCCAACCGCGAGTCTCGGCTGTCCATCAACTCGCCACACGGCAACGCAACAATCACTTGCGCGGCTTTTGCAGTCTCTTGATGACCAATTCGAGTCGTTTGGTGGTCAATTCGAGTCGCTTGATGCTGACGCCGACGCCTCTTCGTTGCTTTGATTCCTCAAGAAGCGCCTGTGCTCGGTCCAGCGAGAGGACTCGAAGGAGGATATTGGCAACGGCGGCGGTACTGGCGCGGTTGAGTGCTCTGAGCTCGGCCACATATCCGCAATCCATCAAGTACTGCAGCATCTCGGTGTTGCCGTTACTGGCCACAAACTCAATGACGTCGTTTGATGCGCGGCCGCCCTTGGAGTGCATATACTTGACAATGTCCAAGTGCCCATTACGGATGGCGGCATCCAGTGCGCGGGGCGTGAACTCCACTCTGCAGGTCTCGTGTAGCCACTGCACGACATCAAGGCGACCACATCTCGCAGCATTGGTCATCGCAGTAGTCGTGCATCCCTCGCTTCTGTTGGCATGCAGCCACTTGAGAACATGCAATGGCCCATATTCTGCCGCCCCATCCATGGCACGAGTCGTACATCCTTCCGTCCTGTTCCTGTGGAGCCACTTGACCACATCGAGATGGCCATTGCGAGCCGCGTAATCCATTGCAGCAGCTGTGCATCCTTCCGTCCTGTACTCGTGGAGCCAGATGACAACGTGCAGATGACCGTTGGCAGCCGCGTTGTCCATCGCCCGCTTCGTGCATCTTGCCGTCGTGTTATCGTGGAGCCAGATGACGGCATGAAGGTGGCCGTTGGCGGCTGCCTGGTCCATGGCATCCACCGTACATCCCGTCACGCCCGCATCAAACAGGTACTGTATGAGCCCAAGACTTCCACAGCCTGCAGCCTGATCAACTGCTCTGTTCCAGTACGCGCTTGTTGCATCGTGTTTGGTCATCCAGCGTTGGAGCGTCTTGTACTTGTCGTCGAGATGCTTCAGCAGATCGAGGAACCCCCAGTTGATGGCCAAGCGAGCGAGTGCGATCGGTTTCGAAAAGTTGATCAGATCGAACCAGCCGTGCCGCATGGGAATGAGAAGTAAGCGGCCGCCGTCCATGACATTGTAACCGAGCGGCTGCTGGTAGAAGTTGCTGGATGCGTCTGATCTCCTGTACCTGTCCTCTGTGCACCGTGGATAGCGCTTGCAGAGACGATCGTATATGGAGCGAGAGTATGCGAGAAGGAGTCCGTTGTCGGCCGTCAGCTCGACGTCAGGCAGCAACGCCAGATCGCCCTGCCAGTCCATCTTGAACGCATCGTTTAGCGGACTTCCTACAAGCGTCTATTTTGGTATACCGGTCTGAGCTCTGGGCACACAAGCGGCGCGCTGTATGATAAGTGACCCTGAAGGATGATTGCCAACGAGCCTGTGTCATCTGCCGCTCCGTCGCCCTCTCCCTCTGGCGATGCCTCCATCTATGGCATAGGCGACCTGCCTGCTGGCGAGATCTACACCAAGCACCCGCTGCCTGGAACCGGCGACGAGCCCATCCTCAGCAGTGCTGCTGCCATGGCTGCCTCGCTTGTGTTGCTCGTTGCTGCTCTCCTCGCTCCTCTCGCCCTCTTCTGATCTGCTTTGTGATGCGTCTGCAAAGCGCGATCTGTCCGTTTACTTTCTTCTTATGCTCCCATCCACCACCAACCAAGCCACACAAGATGGCACTCTCATCTACCAAGACTGCAACAACAGCAGCTACAGCAAGACTGACACAACAGCCAATAAAACCGGATGGTCTCCATCCACAAAACCCCATATCTCGCTGTCCTCCATGTGCCTCACTTGGCCTTCCCTTTCAGCCGATCATTCTCCATCACCTTCAATGCTCGCAGCTTTGAGGGTATCAGCCTTGGCACTCTGCAACAGGTCTCTGACCGCTCCAGTCTCGAGCACTCTTGCCAGCTGAACTGGCGCATTGGTGGGGGTTGCCTGTGATCCACCAAGCCCATGGACATGCCCAGAGCCAGCAGCGTCCATCTGTCCAAGACTCTTTCCTGGCCATCCTGCTGGCTGTGGCAATGAGCAGCACGCAGCAACAGCCACGTCCTCGCAGGATTGCAACCACGATGAGCTGGACCACTCCGCACCACTCCGCATCTCTGCACATCACTCCGCATCTCTGCACATGTCGAGGAAATTTGGCTTTATGACGCAGCGGTGACGTGATTCAAAACGATATCAATTTCCCCCCCCCCCCCCCCCCCCCCCCCTCCCCTCAACTCAACTCACCCAATTCACAACTATCAGCCCCATCGATGAGTACAACTGACAAGCGACCACGTGCGAATGCCTCTGCAGCCATGTCTGCTGGCCCTGTGAGTGACGATTGCCCTGCCCTCTGTGTCTGCCCTCTGTGCCTGCCTTCTGTGCCTGCCCCTGTGCCTGCCTGCCTCTGACAGTCCGCTTCGACAGACTGGCTCTGAAACAGCGTCTGCTACTGGCCCTGCTGGCGGCCATGTCCAAACATACGGCACATCGCTCCACCCATCGACGCCGTCATCCATGTCATCGCCGGCCTTGTCGCGCGCCAGAACAGCCAGCATCGACCAGCTGCTTGCTGTGGTCGAAGATGCGACCGAGTCCTCCCTCCTGTTGCCCTACGCGCACGGCACAGCTGCAGATGCAGGCTCAGGTGCAGGCCACGCCCACCCAACGTCTGCATCGACCATCTTCCACGCCGCATCCAACGCCGTCAATGTTGTCATGGGTCTGGGTGTTCTGTCGCTGCCCTACGCGTTCTCGCTGTCGGGATGGGCTCTCGGCCTGGCTGGCCTGGCCGTGTTTGCGCTGCTCGCCTGCTGGTCAGCCACGCTCATTGGCGAGTGTCTCGCTGCTGCAACCTCGCCTCCAGACGGCCCGGCTGCCACAACCACTTCGCTGCCGCTGTCTGCATCTGACCCGCTCCTGCCACGCACGCCGTCATCGGGCTCACTGGATCGTCGTCTGGGAGACCGCAGCACCGGCAGCATCGAGTCTGCCAGCCGCGACTCTGCTGCATCGACCGTGACGGTCGGGTCGCGCCATGCAGCGAGCGACGCAGACCACGGCACCAAGCAGACGCGCTCTCACATGCTGCCATCCACCCTGGCTGATATGGCGGCGCTCGCGTTTGGCCGGCCAGGCCGCCTGATTGTCACGGTTCTGTTCACGATGGAGCTGTTTGCTGCGTCAGTGGCTCTCGTCATCCTCTTTGGCGACTCTGTCCAGACGCTGTTCCCCGCCGCGTTTCCGCACGGCTCGTCCCATGCGCAGTGGATCAAGGTCGCCATGGTGTGTGCGCTCATCCCTGCCACGTGGATGCGCTCGCTCAAGGTGTTCTCTGCAGCCAGTGTTGTGGGCATCCTGTCGCTGTGCAACCTGATTGGCATTCTTGTGTACGAGGGACTGGTGCACACACAGACTCCTGGATCGATCCTTGTTCCTGCAGCAACGACGCTGTGGGTGCCAGCCAATGCCACCTGGGACTCGGTTGCCGTTGCAGTTGGGCTGCTGTTTGTTGGCTTTGACGGTGAGTAACCTGCTTGCCTGTTTGTCTGCCTTGCTTTGATGGATCGGCGAGATGGGATGAGGCGAGATGGGAGCTGACACAAAGCTATGCACACAGGGCACAGCGTGTTTCCGTCCATCTACCGCGACATGCACGCGCCACAGACGACCTTTAGCCGCGCCATGAGCCTGTCGTACAGCGTCATCTTTTCCATCTACGCCATCACGGCATGCTGCGGATACGCCATGTTTGGCACAGACGTGCTGCCCGAGGTCACCAAATCCCTCGCTCTGCTGCCTGGCGTCCACCCGCTCCTGCTGCGCCTCACGATCTGGTTCATTGCTCTCAACCCCGTCACCAAGTTTGCCATGGTGCTCAACCCCGTCAACGTCCTCGCCGAGCGGACATGGGCGTCCCTGTGGCAAGGGCCGGCAGGCGGCACGCAGCACCAGCCCTCGATGGGCGACCACCAGCCGCACCGCGTTATCCGCACGCTGACAGCGCTTGCCGTGCTTGGTGTCGCGGTTGCCGTGCCGTCGTTTGACAAGGTCATGGCGCTGCTGGGATCCTTCCTGGCCGTATCGGTCGTGCTCATTGTGCCGTTTGCATGCCATCTCAAGCTCTATTGGCACCGCTTGGGTCTGGCCAGACGTGCAGCCGGATGCGCCGTGATCCTCGGCGCGGTGTGCATATGTCTGTTTGGCACGGCCGGCGTTGTCTACCGTCTGTGACCCATGACCGGCCATATGGATCACATCCCTGCCCCCCACTTAATGAAGATACTTGTTCCAAGTGGCACAGCCATGATTGGCACTGGGGATAAGATGACGCAGGCAGAATGGAGAAGAACAGATGAGTGGTCGCATTACCATCGCGCTGTAAGATGCTCAAGTTAGGCCACACTGGACTTGAACGAGGCCGAGATCATTGCGGGGATGTTGGTTCGGTGACAAGGCGCGCAAGCGAAGCCGCCTTGGACGTCTTCGACAGGCGTGGCGGCTGCGCTCAGCGGCGGCATCTGCGACAGCCCACAATGCGACAGGCAGCACTGCGTCCGTGACGATGCGTGCTGCCACGATCGTGGGTGGGATCTCCCGCCGTGCACGCCACCAACGAGCAGCAAGCCTGCCAGTGGCTGGCCCTCGCTCGGGCTGCCCTGCACCGACTGTTCCACTCGCGCAGTGCACACACGGCCTGCTGGCTGGCTGTCGCTGCTGCTTGCATGGCAGATCCGCACGGCCAGATCGGCATGGCAGGTCTGCATGGCACACTCGCCCTGCGAGCAATCCCACAAAGGCGTCCTGCCAGATGCCTGCTGCACGGTCCCTCGCTGGTGTCGGCCAGCCAAGACAGCCAGCCAAGACAGCCCGCCCGACTGGATTTGATGCAACTCGCCGTCGCTCGCCCAAGGACGACTGCAAGATCACATCCCAAACAGCAGCAGCAGCAGCAACAGCAGCAGCAGCAGCAGGCATGTCGGCCGTCGTCAGAGAGTTGTGGGGCAAGTACCCGTCGTTCCTCAAGCTGCGGGGCAGCAAGACGCTGCTCGACCTTGTGGAGCACCTGCCCAACCACGGCGCAGGCGTGCGGGTCGCTCCGTCCGTCTGGCACCAGCGGGGCAAGCAGCATTCGTGGTACGAAGTCGACCGCATCGAATACAACGCTGTGAGTGGCGGCTGGCTGGCTGCCTGTGTGTGCTGTATGCTGTATGCCGCCTGTGTGCGCTGTGTGTGGGCATGCAAGACTCACACCGCACGGGACAGGAAACCAACAAGTCGGAAGTGTTTGGCCTCAAGGTCGTCGAAGGCGTGCGCAGCGCTCAAGTGGCCCGCATCGGCACGGCATTCACCAACAACTGGCGCTTCTACACGGCACCAGACGAGACCCGCGCACTGGAGCGCAAGCTGGGCGTCGAGAGCGCATAGACGCCGTGCTGTGCCGTCCCTCAAGCCTTGTCTGGCTTCCTCTGGATCTGTACCTAAACTAAATGCTGGCTCGTGGCTCCAACGCTTGTCTTTTGGTTGCGGCCATGGATCGGGTCGTATGCCAGGCATGGGTGGATCGGGAGAAGTGCGATGTGAGTGTGTGATCAGCAGCCAGACAGCAGAGATGGCCAGCAGACAGTCTGCGGTGCGGGCAGCAGATTGTTGGATGGTGGATCAACGATTGCAATGGCTTGTTGTTTGTCAAGATATGGTATATGTTGTGACTGCGACAAAAGTGGACAAGAGGGGAACAGCTCCGTTAGCTTAGTCGGTAGAGCGTTGTGCTAATAACGCAAAGGTCACAGGTTCGATCCCTGTACGGAGCATCTCCTTTTGCTCCACAGACCAACTTCACTCTTGGAGGTGGCTCGTCGTTTCGTTTTGCAGACTTGCAGACTTGTAGGCGTGCCCTCATATCGCCAGTCGATGCGCTGCTCTGTCCGTCACGCTCAAGTCTGCCAGCAAGTGCGATACGGCCGCCATCTACACTGCGTTCCAGATGCAGAAGACTGCCAACATCATACGAGACCCGGTCTTTGACCCGCGACGCTCGGAAGGTGCACGGTTTCTGATGCTTGCACGCGTGGGCGGCATCTACACGGCTCGCCGCGCCATCAACGCCAACCTGCTTGACCCAGCCCACCCGTTTGGTGACGGTTCATGCTGCATCATGTGTGGCGAGGATCTGGGAAGCACGCTGGAGATTGCGCATTTTGCGCTCGAGTGCACAGAGGAGCGGATCGTGGCTATCCGCACAGCGCACGGGCAGCGTGGCTTGGACGCACGGTTCGCAGCAGCACGCGCCATTGCAACGCACGAGAATGTGGGACACCCACAGATACGCGGCGATCTTGTACATATTGTTTCTGACGTGGTAAACTTGATGTGGGGGTTAGTCCTTGGCGGGACGTGGGGCGAAGCATTCAATGCGGAGCAGATGCGGAATTTCGAGGGTGATGGGTTGGCTATGGTGGGTTTAGCGGACTTCCTGCAAGCGTCTATTTGGGTGTACCGGTCTGAGCTCTGGGCACACAAACGGCGCGCTGTAGGGTAAGGGTACCTGTGGGATTTGCCAACGAGCCTATGCCATCACTGGTGGGGCATGCTATGCGAGCATTTGGAATGAAGCTTTCTTATCCATCAAAAAAAAAGATGCGCTGCTCTGTGTGCGATACGGCTGCTGATCCCGCCGTGCTTGCTCACGGATTGCTGCTGGTGGACATGGCGGCTATTCTTGCAAAGCCACATGCAGTGCTGCATTGGAAGGGCACGACTGAGAGATCGACGCACGCATGGCTTCAACACTCTGTCACACAGCATGCCATTCTCGTCTTCATTCCAACCGCGAGTCTCGGCTGTCCATCAACTCGCCACACGGCAACGCAACAATCACTTGCGCGTCTTTTGCAGTCTCTTGATGGCCAATTCGAGTCGTTTGGTGGTCAATGCAGCTCGCTTGATGCTGATGCCGAAGCCCCTTCGTTGCTTTGATTCCTCAAGAAGCGCCTGTGCTCGGTCCAGCGAGAGGACTCGAAGGAGGATATTGGCGACGGCGGCGGTACTGGCGCGGTTGAGTGCTCTGAGCTCGGCCACATATCCGCAATCCATCAAGTACTGCAGCATCTCGGTGTTGCCGTTACTGGCCACAAACTCAATGACGTCGTTTGATGCGCGGCCGCCCTTGGAGTGCATATACTTGACAATGTCCAAGTGCCCATTACGGATGGCGGCATCCAGTGCGCGGGGCGTGAACTCCACTCTGCAGGTCTCGTGTAGCCACTGCACGACATCAAGGCGACCACATCTCGCAGCATTGGTCATCGCAGTAGTCGTGCATCCCTCGCTTCTGTTGGCATGCAGCCACTTGACCACGTCGAGATGACCGTTACCGGCCGCCTCATTCATCGCAACAGTCGTGCACCCCTCCGTTCGATTCTCGTGGAGCCAGATGACGGTATGAAGGTGGCCGTTGCGAGCCGCGTCATCCATCGCAGCAGCTGTGCATCCTTCCGTCCTGTTCTCGTGGAGCCAGATGACAACGTGCAGATGACCGTTGGCAGCCGCGTTGTCCATCGCCCGCTTCGTGCATCTTGCCGTCGTGTTATCGTGGAGCCAGATGACGGCATGAAGGTGGCCGTTGGCGGCTGCCTGGTCCATGGCATCCACCGTGCATCCCGTCACGCCCGCATCAAACAGGTACTGTATGAGCCCAAGACTTCCACAGCCTGCAGCCTGATCAACTGCTCTGTTCCAGTACGCGCTTGTTGCATCGTGTTTGGCCATCCAGCGTTGAAGCGTCTTGTACTTGTCGTCGAGATGCTTGAGCAGATCGAGGAACCCCCAGTTGATGGCCAAGCGAGCGAGTGCGATCGGTTTCGAAAAGTTGATCAGATCGAACCAGCCGTGCCGCATGGGAATGAGAAGTAAGCGGCCGCCGTCCATGACATTGTAACCGATCAGCTGCTGGTAGAAGTTGCTGGATGCGTCTGACCTCCTGTACCTGTCCTCTGTGCACCGTGGAAAGCGCTTGCACAGACGGTCGTACATGGAGCGAGAGTGTGCGAGCAGCAGCCCGTTGTCGGCCGTCAGGTTGGCGTCAGGCAGCACCGCCAGATCGCCCTGCCAGTCCATCTGGAACGCATCGATCCACAGCTCCAGCTTGGTCGCTTCGTCGAGTGTGGCTGTATCGCCGAGCAGGCCGTTGACGAAGAGCGTGAGCGGGCCGGCGTGCTTGAGGATCATGGCGTGGATCTCGGCGGGCTTGCCGTCCCAGTGGCTGCTGCCGAACGCAAGGTCGCCAGTGGCTGGCGGAACCACATAGCGAGGCACCCCTGGCTGTGCAGTCGCTGCTGCTGCTGCTGTCTTGAGTCGCTTGGCTGGTGGCTGCACTTGCAGCTGTCCTGGCTGTCCTGGCTCTCCTGCCTGGCTGCCACTCGCTCCAACGACCTGCTCGAACACACCCCGCACGATGTCGGTGCGGCCAAGAGTGACCAGCTGCACGACTGTGCTCTGCAGCTGGCTCTGCAGACGGTGCACATGCTCGTCGCTTGCGTCTGCGTTGTCTGCCGTCTGAGTTGTCTGCATTGCCACAGCCGCTTTGTGGTTGTCCGGACAACCACAACAAAAAACGCGATTGTCCAACAAGCGCCATTGCCACGCACGAGAACTTGAGGCATGCACCGACAGGGCATTCCAGATGCCACAAGACAGCCAGCATCATTCGCGATCCAGTCTGTGACCCGCGACACTCGGAAGGTGCGCGGTTCCTGGTGCCTCCTCGCGTGGGCGGCATCTGCACTGCTCGCCGTGCCATCAACGCCAATCTTCCACTTTGTCTAGCCATCCACTTGCCGCATCTCAACAACCTCGACGTCAATCTCTCAACGTCAACTCCCTGAAGCAAACTATACAATACTTCATTAGCGCCGTCAGGGCTGCGGCCGGCCAGACGCGGGCGGCACCTCGACAACAGATCCCGGCTTCCCCTCATCAGCAAGCCCGAGCGTGCCGTCCATATCCACAAGAATGCTGAGTCCCTGACCCGCGTCGTCAAGGATGCTGCCCATGCTGACAATACCGACATCGCCGTCGCCACCGCCGTCCGTCTCGCGCCACATCTCCGACCCGAGCCCCAGCACGTTGGTGCCAACACCGCCGCGTGCCGTCCGCTGATGACGCTCGGTCATGGCAATCCCCTCGTCAGCGTCTGCCTGGTTCTCGGTCCAAAAGATGCTGGAGCCCTCGGCAAAGAACTTGGCGACTGTCTGCCCAACCGTGCTGACGTCCCGTTGTCTGTGCAGTGCCGATCCAGCATGCCCGCCGCCGCCGCCCTGCTGCGCCATCTGCTGCTGCTGCTGCTGAGTCGGCGCCATGCGCTCACCTGCCTCGATGGCGCTGAAAATGCCCATCCAGTAGGCAGCGCTCGCCGCGTCGTTGAACATCATCTCGAAATACACCTGCCGGTTGAACTGCACCAGACACGACAGGGCCGTCGGGTCGTCCAGGTGCCGCCACACGACCGTCGCCGAGAAGATGCAGAGACAGTAGACGTCCTTGGAGCGTTTGGACACGGTGTTCTGGAGCACAAACACCTGCAGGCCTGGGATGAAGACGGCGTTCTTGGCTTCCCACGCGCCAAGGAACGACTTGTAGCGGCCGCGACGGATGTACAGAAAGTCGCGTCGGAGGCCCTGGTGGGCAAGGTTCGAGTCGGTGAACGGGGACCGGTGCTTGCGTCCAGTTCGCGGCGAAGACGGCTGGCCGCCGCCGCCGGCAGCCCCACCACCAGCAGCAGCAGGGCCGTGGGCATGAGCAGACTGCACAGCATTCTCATCCGTGGCGTTCTCGTCCGTGTTGGTATACACGCCAGCAGGCACTGCCGCGGTAAATGACCGCACGACCACCCGTTTCGTGTTCTGCTGTCCATAGAGAGCACGGATCTTGGGGCCAAACAGGAGCACGAGCGTGCCCGTCGTGATGGCGAACACGGACGCAGACTGCACCGCGAAATGAATATCGATGCCGAGCTGGTCCGAGAACACAATCGGGATCGAGAGCACCGTCCACAGCAGACAGTTGTAGACAATAAACGCAATCGAGCGCGACTCGTTGTAGCGCACCGCAATATGCCGGGTGCTCCAAGCGAGGTACACGCCAAACGACAGGAGTAGCGCATTGCCGATGAAGATGAGGACCGTGAACACGAGATTGACGCGCGACGATGTCGACACGCAGGTCCAGTACCCCGTCTCTTCCGACATGGCAAACGCGGTCGGCTTGGCGCGTCCACGGCCAGCCAGCACACAACCAGCGCCAAGTTCAAGGCGACAATGACTGCGAGCCGCTTGAGGAGGTAGCTGTCTGAGAAGCTCTGCGAAATGCGCGGGTTGCTGAAGATGCTTGCGATGCGCCAGTTTTGATGACGAGCGCACCCATGGTGATGGAGAAGGCGAGCGTCATGACCAGCGGCTGCAGGCACACGTGGCGGCGGTAGGCACCTCGATGTAGAGGGCGACGGACGCGTAGCCAAGGAGGATGCCCGCGAGAATGAACAGGCAAAACAGGAACGAGGAGATGCGTACAATGTGGGACCGGCGCTCACGGATGATGATGGTGAGCACAAGAACGGTGGCACCGATGCCAAGCATGTTGAGGATCAGAAACAGGATGGCGAGGGGCGACGACACGGCGATGGCGGTGGCAGGGACACGGTACGTCCCGAGGATCTTGCCAAGGTCGACATCGAGCCGGCGCATGAGGCGGTCAATGGACGTGCCCGACTCCTTGGCGAGGTACTTGTGCACAGACTCGTAGATGACTTTGGAGCCGGCCGTGTAGTTGGGCGTGAACTCGGCCGACGGACGCACGGCCACCCGGATGTCGCGCAAAACGTTGCATGGAATGGAGCGGCAGACGTCTGGATCGTCGTAGAGGCTGGTGACGATGGGCAGGGACGTCAGGTTGACGGCGCGACGTCGCTGAACCTCGACACTCGTGAGCCACTTGAGCACGGCAATGGTGGCCTCGACGTTGCGAGTGGATTTGGTGACACCGAGGTGCCATCCACCGAGCGCCGAGTGGCCGCTGTTTGGCGTATCGCCAATCATCTGGACAGAGAGAGAGTGTGTGTCAGTCGAAGCTCGGATGGCACTCGCGCCAAGGTGTCGAGTCAGTGGACAGCGTACCTGGGTGACGTTCCAGGTAAACGGCACACGGCGGTCCGTGGATTCCTGGATCGAGTTGGGCCAGCCGCGCATGAACACGACACGGCCCTGTGCCCAAAACTCAAACGAGCCGGACTCGGACGACACGATGGCTTCTAGGGGTATGATGTCGCCAAGCCAAGATGCGATGCGGGTCAAGATGGCGCGAGACGCAGGCATGTCCACAGCAACTTTGCGATCGGGTGATACGATGTTCTTGAGACCGGCACCTGCCATCCACTCGACAAACTGTGTGTACGGAGGGAACTGCGTCAGACCAACAGACCAACATACGGGCAGTGTGCACGTGCCAATGTCGTGTTCGTGGCGGACAAGACTCACGTTGCAGGTGAGACCCTCGCTCGAGTAGAACTGGCCCATGTAGCCGTAGATGCTGGGCCGCCGCGTGTCTGCGTTCTCGCCCTTCATGACGATGCGGGAGATGCGTTCGATGTCGTCCCACGTCTGCGGCAGCGCTTGCCCGTACTTGGCGAGCACTGTGTGCACGGTGGTGTGAGTCAAGGAGGAGCGGAAAGTTTGCAGTGTTACACAATCACGACGCGTCAAGGTGCACGAGGTCGGATCGGCGGATCCGCGGATCAAGGCAAGCGGGTTGGACAGCAGACTGGTCAGCAGACGGGCTTGCGCATGACTGTGGCTGCACTTGTGTGCTGCACTTGTGTTGCGCCAATGCGAGACTAGGCCCGACACACACGTGTGCACGACAAGGCAAGGCAGGCAAGGAGCGCGAGGGCGGACGTACAGTCGGAGCGATAGTACAGCAGGCCGTAGTCTGCGCGGAACGGGACGGCCACCAGGCGGCCGTTGACGCGATCAGCGGCAAACAGCGCCGGATTGAACGACGCCAGCTCGGCCTCTGACCAGTACGGCGACAGGTCCAGCAGGTACTCTGCCAGATCGCCGGGCCACACCACATCGATCTGGTAAATGTCAAAGTCGGTTGCCGTGGACGAGTTGGCGCTCGTTGCGAGGGCCGACGTCGTCAGGTACCCGTAGTCGGTCGAGCGGGCGTTGGTGAAGTTGAAGATGACCTGGATGCCGGACGTGCGAGACCTGTGGCGGGGATAGACGGGATAGACGGGGTTAGGCGGGAATAGGCGGGGTTGGACGCAGTCCAGCCATCGATCGCATCGATCGCATCCATCGCATCCATCACAGCCAACGGGTTCCGCTAGCCCGTGCGACCCGTACAACCCGTGCAACCCGTACGTCTGGGCGAGCGGGTCGCACAAAGTGGCCGGCCCGCCATGGGCTTAGCACACACGGTGATGTGGAGTAGATTGATGGATGCGATGGATGCGATGGACGGCAGAACAGACGCAGATGCAGACGCAGACGCAGACGCAGATGAAGACGCACCAGGCAGCAGCCAGCGCCTCCATGTCCGCCTGCTCGGCCGTGAAGTTGTTGCTGACGCTCATCATGGACACCCGCACGACCTGCTGTGGCCGCGGGCGAGGCGGCTGGCCCGGCTGGCCCGGCTGGCCTGGCTGGCCTGGCTGGGCGAGCACGCCGACGGGCGAGCGGGGAAGGGCCAGCAGCACGACAAAGAGCAGCAGCCAGAGGCCCATGGACGCAAATCTGGTGGCCAGCGACGAGCGGGCTGGTCGGTGCTGCTGCCGTAGTTGCTGCTGCTGCCGTAGTTGTTGCTGCTGCTTCTGGGCTGGGCAAGGCGTCGACGACTCCGACTCGACAAGCTGCCGCAGCGGCGCACGCTCGGCACAGGCGACGCCGAGACGGCTGCCGTGCGCGTGCCGTGCATGTGCCGGCACCTGTCGTGCTTGCATCTGTGCCTGTGTCCGTGCCTGTGTCTGTGCCTGTGCCTGTGTCTGTGCCTGTGGCCATCGTTGTCGTTGATGGTGATGGTCGTGGTCGTGGTGGTCGTGGTGGTGCCAGCCCGCACAGCTGTTGCCAGTGTCGGTGTCGGTGTCGCTGCCGGCGTCGCACGGAGTGACGGCTGCAGATGCGGCAGACAAGCCTGCTGGTGCACACCACCACGCTGCGCTGCGTGGTCGTCGGTGTCGTCGTTGGTGTCGGTGTCGTTGGCTGCTGCTGCTGCTGCTGCTGCTGCTGCTTGCTGGCGTTGGGGGTGGGGCGTGTGCACCGGCAGCGGGGCACGGCGGGCAGGCGGGCGTGGTGGTGGTGCAAAGCGCAGATGCGCACGCAGACGCGCACGCAGACGCAGGCAGCGGCGCACGCTGGGCGGACGCCTGCTCCGTAGGCGTGCTGCCGCCCCGTCGCCGCCCGCCCGCCCGAGCGGCCCGAGCGGGGCTGTCGTCCGTCCGCCTTGTCATCGGTTGTCGCTGGTAGCCTGGGGTGGATCAGCAGTTGATGATGAAGCGAGAATCGTTGTTTCGGCGTCGGAAGATTTGCTGCGTCCGTGGAGGCAAACCCCCGTCGCCCACAGAATGCCGGCACACACGGTACGCTGCTCACGCTGCTCACGCTTCATTCTGCCAGACCATCGCAGAACAACCACGTCACAGCATCGTCTGCGCCTCGCCCAGCGGAATCTCCGCCCGGTGGTACACCTTCTCGCCCGAGTTGTACGGCGCAACCGTGTGCCCAGAGCCATACAGCCGGTACTTGTAGATCACAAGCCCCTCCAGGCCGACCGGGCCGCGCGCGTGCGTCTTGTTGGTGCTGACGCCAATCTCTGCACCAAAGCCGTAGCGGAACCCGTCGGCAAACCGCGTCGACGCATTCCAGTACACGCCGGCTGCGTCAACGAGCGTCATAAACGTCCGTGCAGACGTCTCGGTCTCGGTGAGAATGCAGTCGGTGTGCTTGGAGCCGTGCGAGTTGATGTGCGTGATGGCCGCTGCGAGCGACGGCACCGTCTTGACGGCCATGACAAGGTCGAGGAACTCGGTCGTGTAGTCGGCAGGGGTTGACAGCATGATGGCGCCCGACGCGATGGCTGCGGCGTGCGACTGGCTGAGGGCAGCAAGGGACTCTGCATCGCATCGGAGCGTGACGCCGCGGGCAAGGAGGCCGGCTGCAATGGGCGGCAGATGCGTGCCGAGCACATCCGCGTGCACAATGAGCGTCTCGGCCGCATTGCACGCCGCCGGGTAGTTGACCTGCCACGAACATCAGTCGGTAAACGCCAGACAGATCGGCACGCAGCACAGCGTACCTTGGAGTCGACCACCACGTCGACAGCCTTGCGGACGTCGGCGTCCTTGTCCACATACACGGAGCAGATGCCGTCAGCGTGGCCCAGCACCGGAATGCGGGTCGATCCCTGCACATGGCGAACGAGCTCGTTGCTGCCGCGCGGAATCACCAGGTCGATCAGCCCGTCGAGCGCAAGCAGCCCGTCCACGTCGCCGCGCGTCGACACCAGCTGGACGGCATCCGCAAGCCCGTCGGCGCCCGGTACACCCGCAAGCGCCGTCTGGATCGCCGCGTGCAGAGCGGCGTTGGACGCCGCGGCCTCCTTGCCGCCCTTGAGGATCACGGCGTTGCCCGACTTGAGCGCCAGACACGCCACCTGCACGACCACCTCGGGCCGCGCCTCGAAAATGACGAGCAGCACGCCGACGGGGCACGACACTCGGAACAGGTCCAGCCCCGTGTCGAGCCTGGACGCCAGGCTCAGCTTGCCTGTCCGCCGTGCAGAGTCAGCGCAGGTCCCACACGCACATGCACATGCACATGCACGAGCGCGGGAACGGTGGAGCAGGGCCGCTTACCGACGGGATCGTCGAGCCTGGCCACATCGGAGCACGCCGCTGAGCAGCGAGTCGAACTTGGCGTCGGCGGGCCCGGCGAGGTCCAGCCGCTTGAACAGCGCCGACGACAGGCTGCCCGCCTGCACCTGCTTCTCGGCGTTCTGCTCGCCGCCACGCCAGGCATCCGTCAGCAGGCGGCCGTCGACAGGCAGCCACACGCATGCACGAATGCACGTGAAGATGCCGGCGCAGACGTACGAGGAGATCGGCCCTGTTGGCGGCGAGGATGGCCGGCTTGGAGGCCGCCAGGCTGTCGTGGATGTGCTGCAGCGCAGTGTTCTTGAGCGTGCTGGAGGCGGACTGCAGGGCGATGGCTGCGCGGCGTGCGGCCTGTGCGAGCTGGACAAGCTCTGCGCTCGGAGTGACCGTGTTGCTGCTCATTGCCGGTTTATTGCAATCGATGGCAAGTTGTGTTGCGATGGCTGGCTGGATGGATGGATGGCTGGATGGATGGATGGCAGACAGGCACAGGGCGTGCACAGGGCGTGCACACACAGAGATCGGGCCAGGGATCAGCCAAAGCTGAGGCGCTGCTGATTGCGCTCGGGGTCGCTCAACCGACACACGCGCACATCTGGGCCGCCGATGCCCTCGACGTGGCTCATGTTCTGCGGCGTGATCAGAATGTACTGCGACTGCACCTCGGCGTCGCGCGCATTGCTGATCATGAGCTTCATCGCCAGACGGCGGTTGACGGCATCCTGTCCACGGCCATCGGTTCCCATCCATGTGAGTCGATCTGCATCATGGCGACACACATGCAGGGAGGCGAGACGCAAGACAAGACGCACCATGAACACGTCAAACTCGTCCAGCGCGCGGAACGGGCTCGCCATAGACTCCCACAGCGCGAGAAGCAGACACACGGTCGCAAAACTCTTCTCGCCGCCCGAGAGCGCGCGCGGATCAGTGTCGTTGCCACCGTTATCTGCAGGCACCTGCATGTGGCTCTGTTCCGCCGCCACGTCAACCTAATCCACACCGTAGCGTCAGCGTACGCTACACGCCACACGCTCCACACTCTAAACACACCTTGAGCATCAGCTCCTTGCGATCGTGGTCGAGCGTCAGCACACCGCGGTACCCGCGCTTGCGAATGAGTTCCGAGAACAGCCGCTTGGCGCGGATGGAGATGTATGTCTTGAAATCGTCGTATGCGCGGTTGCGTTGCGCGAGCGACCGGCGCAGGTGTCGCAGAAACGCTTCCGAGTGCTTGGTCTCGAGCTGGGCTTGCGCGAGGGAGCCCTGCTTGGCGGACAGCTCGTTGAAGAGCTTTTCGCGGCTGCCGAACCTGTTGGTGCACACGGCGGGTCGAGTCGGGTCGGGTTGGACAGGCGTCAGTGCGAGCATGGATGGAGACGGAGAAAGACGCGTGGGCAGGGCATCCTACGCACTGCTTCTCTTTTTCGGCGAGCTTGGCTTCGATGAGCTTGAGGGAATGCTCGAGCTCGGCGACCGAGGACTGGACAGGCACGCGCGGGCCGACCTGCTCGCGACAGCGGGCTTCCTGCTCGACAGCCTTGGCGCGCATCATGGCGACTTTCTCGGTCTGCTGCGTGACATGTGCCTGGTACTCGGCCTGCTTGTCTCGGAAATGGCCGAGGTTGTGCGTCAGCTGCATGAACCTGGCTGACGCGGTCTCCAGCTCGTTCTGCAGCGTTCATGTCAGTGCCTGTGCCTGTATGCATCCACATCTGGACTACGGCACGGCTGATGGTGCATGCGACGCACCGAGATCTGGTAGTGACGGTTCTGGATGTCGCCAAGCGTGGTCTCGATCTGCTGCACGCGCGCGACAATCTCGTGGTGCAGGCTGCGCTGCACTTGGCGCTGCTCCGTGAGGCCGTGGATCTGTGCCGACGCAATACGGATGCGGTCCGCCTCCTCGGCACGCTCCTGCTCAAGCGCATTGATGTTGGTCGGATCGTCCTCCTGCAGTCCCGTCCATGCAAGCATGCACATGCCGTGTCAGTCGCCTTCTTGCTCGTCTGTGCATAACCACGGCCGCACATACGCGTAAGCTGTCTTCGATATCATAGATCTGACGGTCAATCATCTCCATCTTGCGGTCAATGTCCGTGATGGCCATCTGCCTCATACACGAGTCAGCGTATGAGCACTCTGCATCCAGTGGCAGCCACAAAATCACTGGCGTACGCGGATCCGGTTGCGCTCCGAGGCGACCTGCCGTTCGCCCTGGTCCAAACGCTGCAGCTCCTGCTGGTGCAGCTCGATCGTCCGCGCAAGAGCATCGGTCTTTTGGCGCATCTCGCTGCACGATCCAATCCGTCAGTTCCACCACCCCCCTCTACACACACCTCCACACGTCACAAACACGGCAGTGACGTACGCAATCAGGTTGTCGACATTCTTGGTCATACGCGGCGCATTGTATGCCTTGTGGAGCCGTGACGCACTAAAGCCACCGTTCCGGGTACCGACAGCGTAACAGTCCTTGGTGTACACGCCGTTGACGTTACGGGGGTACCCATGGCGCGCCAGCTCGTCGCCCTCGTCACGGGTGTTGACCAGCACCAGCTTCTCGATCGAGTGCGTGATCACCAGCGCTTTGAGCACAACCGGGTTCTCAATCTTGAGACACGAAAGCACGGTCGTGTAGGACGGGTCTGGCAGGCCGCTGGAGATGTTGATGGCGCTGCGACCGTCCACCTTTAAAATGTCCATGTTGGGGAACCCGCAGCGCTGCGCGATGCTCTGGAGGAGCTTGAGGTCCTCGTGCGTCTCGACAATCATGGCGCTCATGGTGGCGGCAACGAGGTGTTCAATGACGTCGGTGAACTCTGGACGCTCGAGGTTGACGTACATGCCGATGGGGCCGACGGGCCGAGCGCCACGCCACGCGCCACGCCGGTCCTGTTCGTTGATCTGGCGCACAATCTCGGGCATGCGGTCGCCAAACATGGCCAGCCGGTCCGACTTGTTGCTCTCCATGCGACGCAGCTGGTCCTGCATTTGGTGCATCCTGTTTTGGCTGGACGTCAGTTGCTCGACGGCGCGTTCGCGCATCTCGCGCGTCTCGCTTTGGCTGGCTTCGAGCTCGTCCCGCTTGACCAGCCACTGGTCACCAAGGGATTGCCCAAGACACAAGCAAGATGGTTAGTGGCACAGCACGTCGTGTAAGACATGCACAGCCCCACCAACGCACAGAATCGCGGTCGTGGTTCAGCTGATTCTTGTTCTCTTGCAGCTCGACAATGGTCGCACGCTTCTGCTCACGAACCGCGCTGTTGGCACACGACACATCCAGCCAATGATCGAGTCAGCCGCCATGGCTCATATAGCACCAGCTGCCATCACAGACCAACATACACGTGGTCGACCTGGAGCTTGCGCTTTTCTTCAGCGATGCGTGCATCAAGCCGCTCGGCCGCGCTATTGTACTTGCGAAGATCGCGATCAAGCGACGTGATGTCGTTGGACAGCTGTGCATTGAGCTGCTTGGACTCTTGGATCTCGCGGTGCAGCTTCTCACGCTCGGCAGTGACGGGCACCATTTCGGCGCGAACGTCATGCAGCTGCTCTGTCAGTTGCGCCACTTGAGTACTGCACGCCTCCACATCCCGCTATGATTCGGGCACGCAGGTCGGTCAGTCGGCTCATCGCGCAGTGGCTGCATACCCGACCAATCTCCTCTCACCTCGGCCTCGGCTATCCTTGGCGCGTTCGCCTCCAGCTTGAGCTGCTGGCGCTCAAGCAGCTCCTCTTCAGTCTCGATTTTCTAGACGCCGACACGTTAGTCAGCCAGTCAAACAGCAAATGTCGCCCGCCAGATGAACGCCACTCACCTGCTCAAACTCTTGGATCTTGGCCCAAATGTGTTCCAAGAAGATGCGATTGCGGTCTTTCTCCATCTGCATAGCCACTTCCATGTCCTGCCATCGCCGCATGCCCGTTGGCAAGGGAGTCAGAAACTCGCACGCAGCCACAGCCATACGCGCCAGCAGATCGCACAAGGGCCACCCACTTTCCACTTCTTTTCGAGACGCGCAACATCCTGCTCCATGTCGGGCAGCGCCGTCTTCTTGAACGACAGGATCTTGGTCGAGTTTTCGATAAACTCGTCAATGGCGACATAGTCGGCCGTGAGTTTCTCGAGCTGCGTGCCCTTGAGGAAGAACTGCGGATCATGCCACGGCATTCAGAGGTGTCAGTCGGATCGCCGTGCTATGCTCCATAGATCACGCAGGCGATCGATCAAGGGAGAGAGTGAGAGATGGATGGCTTACGTTGTACTTTTCCTGTGCCGAGCTGTTGGCAAGGAGCGTGCGGGCCGTGTCCTGTGTGAGGATGGCCATGGGATTGTCGACAACAATCTGCATGTGGTCGCAGATGGAGATCAGATCCTCATGGCGGGTCGAGACTGTTCCGCCTGTCAAAGCCAGTGCAACAAGGTGCAGCGTGTGAGTCGCGTCCGACTGCGCAATGGCCGGTAGACGGCACGACAGATGGCAGGCTCCTACCCTTTGCGTTCTTGATCTTGTAGGTGGCAGTGCCCTCGCGCACAATCTTGCGCTCGACGATGATGGTGGAGCCGTAGATCTTTGGCTTGTATGCATCAGGGCCGCAGTTCCGGATGTGGATGGTGACTGAGCCGACTCTGGGTGGGGCATGACAATGTCAGAGAGGCAAGCGGCAAGAGGGAAAGAAAGGGAGAGGGAGACGCGCGACTCAACTGTTCGCCTTCCTTGAGCAGAGCGCGGATGTTGTTGCCACGGTTGGTGAACGAGGCCTTGCCGCCGAGACAGACGGTGAGAGCGGTCAAGATGGCCGACTTTCCACCTGTTGAGCACGAAGACGGCACATGGCACATGGCACACGGCACAGGCTCAGTGTGTGGCCAGACACGCCTGTAAAAGGCAGTACACGGCTGCCAAGACAAGACAGTCGACAGCAAGCAGCCACGCACTGCCGTTGTGGCCGACGATAAAGTTGATCTTTGAGCCGAGCGACACCTGGAGGTACGAGTGGCACATGAAGTTGACGAGCTCGATCTTTTCGATGCTGCCCAGGCCGCCATTGTCCTGTGAGTGCGAGTGTGAGTGTGAGTGTGTGTGTGTGAGCCAGCCAACAGGCGATCGTGTCCGAAATGGCGTCCGAACAGCCCGTCCGGCAGCACACACCTTTGCAGACGAGGCGGGCATGTGGCGGTCGTCGTGGGCATCGTCACTGTCCGAGTGGCTGCTGGAGTGGGACGGGCGGCCGGCCGGCTGCATGCGGCGCTGGCGCTTGGGCGAGGCGGGCTCGTCAAAGTCGGCGTCTTGGTCTTGGTCGTTGCTGTTGTCGCGGTGGTCGTGGTGGTCTTGGTCGTGGACGCCGAGGTCGGGGATGAGCGGCTGCGACATGAACTCGGCGGGGTCGTCGTCGGGGTCTTCGTGGACAAGAGCGCGGCGGGTGCGCTTCTGCGGCGCATGCGCTGGTTGTGCTAGGTGTGCTGTGAGCGGTGCACGGCGCGGTGCACGGTCGTTGCTGCCATCGAGGCCGTCGCTGCCGTCGGGGTCGCCCATGATGCCGATGCCAGCCGAGAGTTTGCGTGCGGCTTTGGCGGCAACCCGCAATCGAGTCGTTCAACCACGACGACCAGCACGACCAGCACGACTAGGACGACGACAACGAGCACGACAACGAGCACGACGACGACTCGCACAACCACAACCACCACCACAAGCACAAGCACAAGCACAACCACCACCACAACCACAGCCAACCGCCATGTCCAGCTACTCGTTCTCGCTCACGACCTTCTCGCCGTCGGGCAAGCTCGGCCAGATAGAGCACGCTCTGACGGCCGTGGCCCAGGGCGTGACCGCCATCGGCATCAAGGGTGCGTGCTCTTGCGCTTGCAGTTGTGCGCTTGTGCTCTCTATGCTGTCCTTCTATGCTCTGTCCTTGTCTCGCTTGTGCATGCCCACCCACTCCCGCTTGCCCTCCTGCCCTCGCTCGACCCTGGCCTGTCCCCTTGCGTCCGCGAGCGTTGGCTGCACGACGCGTTCAACCCGCTGCAGAGACTGACTCGCACCTGGCTGGCTTGCCTGACTTGACTCGACTCGACCTGGCCTGACCTGGCCACCTACAGCCACAAACGGCGTTGTCATCGTCACGGAAAAGAAGACGCCGTCGTTCCTTGTTGACGACTCCACGCTCGTCAAGGTCTCGCCCATCTCGGCAAACATCGGCATGGTCTACGCCGGCATGGGTCCTGATGCCCGTGTGCTGCTCGACCGTGCCCGCAAGTCGGCCCAAGAGTACAAGCGCATCTACGCCGAGGAGCCGCCCACCCTCATGCTCGTCAAAGAGGTCGCCTCCGTCATGCAAGAATACACTCAGTCGGGGTACGCGCCATGCCTGCCGCAGTCTGCCCCCGTTTCCTTGCTCGTCTCGCTCTCGCGGCCATGAATGCCTGCCTTCTCGCTTGCTTGCCAGTCGATCACTCTTCGCCTCAGCTCGTGGATCGCCATGCTGATCGCTTGCTCCCTTGTCTAGTGGTGTTCGTCCCTTTGGCGTCTCGCTGCTCATTGCCGGCATCGACGAGACCGGCCCGACTCTCTACCAGGTGGATCCCTCGGGCTCATACTGGGCCTGGAAGGCATCCGCAATCGGAAAGAACATGGTCAACGCCAAGACTTTCCTCGAAAAGAGGTATTGTCGCCGTCTCCTGGTTTGCTTGATTGCTGTCCTCGTCCTAACAGCCGACCCTGGAATAGATACGCCCCCACCATGGAGATTGAAGATGCCGTCTACACGGCCATCCTGACCCTCAAGGAGGGCATTGAGGGGCTCGTCACAGAGTCGTCCATCGAGATTGGCATTGCACAACAGGTCGAGACCATCAACCGCGACGGCGACAAGGTGTCCGTCGGCACCTTCCGCTCCCTGTCTGCCGGAGAGATCAAGGACTATCTCGCCAACTTGGCCTAATTGCCGAAGCTGGTTCAACTGGGCTGGGCTGGACCAGACCGGAGAGGACTTGACTCGGCTGTGGCTGTGGCTTGAGCCGGCACCAAGTCTGCCGCTCGTGTCGCAGTCAATGGAATGAAGACGCGCAAAGGAAACCTGGATCACGACCATGAGAATGGATGGTCTTATTGGAAACAATGTCAACGAGGTGCTGTTGCATGAGGCATGGGGCATGGCTGTATAGCCAACTTGGACTGTCAATGTACATACACATTAGAGGCATCAAAAATGTCATGAGAAGGTAGCATTGCAAAAGCTGCGGAGGTGGCGGCCCGACAGGACAATGTGCGTCTTGGCACCGCGATCGCACCACTGGCACGGGCCGGGCGGCGTCCCAGACAGCGGCGGCCACACAAACGGTTGCAAAGACGATGATGTGGACGCCGGCGGGAGACTGGAATGCAGCCACGCCGCCCTCGGTCTCGCCATGGGCGTGTGCATGTGCTTGGGCATCCGAGGCACTGCCGCGAGACACCCCTGCCCGCGGCCGCGGCGAACAGACGAGGATCTCCGGATCTGCAGCCGGCCACACGTCCACGACCTCATCCCACGACACCGGCAGCGTAAACTCAAACTCGAGCAGCCGCGTACACCGCTCAGCCACGACCTGCAACGCCCTGACCACGTCACGCAGCCCGGCATCGCCAAACATGTCGTTCAGCACCAAGTGCCGCAAGCTGGTGTTGACGACACCTGCGCTCATGCGCTCCACGTCGCGCAGCCCGACCGACGGGCATCTCGAAATGTCCAGCTTGGCCACGTGCCGGCCGTAGCGGCCGATCGTGCTCACGCCGATGCTCGTCACCAGAAACGCGTCCTGGATGCTCAGATGCGTGATGGGGCACTGCGACACGAGGAAATGGAGGCCGGCATCGGAGAAGGAGGGGAACGGCTGCACTTGGAGGTAGCGCAGGGACCGGCACTTGCGTGCGAGAACGACGAGCACATGGTCGGCCCATGTGGCCGAGAGCACGGCCAGACGGATATGCAGGTACTCGAGCGACGGGTTGTTGTTTGCTATACACGAGACGAGCTGTCTGCAGTCGCGGCGTGCAAAGCGTGTGCAAGACTGTGAGCGAGCGGTCGACAGGACAGCAGATGCCACGCACGCAACGCAACGCACCTGTATTCAGTGCAGCAGAGGTAGTTGAGGTGCACGCGGCGGAGGTTGGTGCACTGTCTCAGCAGCGCGAGCAGCGGTGTGGTGTGTGAGTGCACGCGGTACCGCTCGCCGTGCAGCACAATCTGCTCGAGTTTGCGGCACTTGGTGCCGAGAGTACGCAGGCCGTCACGGCGCGACACATGGCCCATGCATATCGTCGGGCCGAACACGATCGACAGCAGGTCCGGACAGTGGGCAGCCACGAGACCCAGCAGCCGGTCAGTGCGCTGGGTGTCCACCACCTGCGAGATATCGAGATGCGTGAGGTTCTGGGGCGACTTGAACACGGTGTGGATGGAGCGGATGTGGGCTGACGGGAGCGAGAGGGAGTAGCAGTTGGGCAGGTGCGACAGGATGCGCGCAACCGTGCGCGACACGTCGGGGTGCAGGATCGACTGGGTGGATATGGAGATGTGCAGGTGCTCAATCACCAGGTTGCGCGAGATCCATGGGTGCGGCTGTGGCCTGCCCTTGGACTGCGACCGCGACCGGCGCGACAGCGATCGCCGCGGCCGTGAGATCCACGACAGGCGCCGTGTCTGGCAAGCGTGTCAGTGGGGGCATGCACAAGCACACTTGAGCACACTTGAGCGATCGGCCAACTCACCATGCTGGATGTCTTGCGCAGCGGCTGGTCCATCGACACACTGCGGCCGCCCTCCTGCTCCGACAGATCGATGCTTCCCGCCGTCGCAACGCTGCTGCCGCTGTTGCGGCGCACCAGATCCAGGCTGCCGCCGTCGCCGTGCTGGCCGTCGCGGGCCGCAGCACTTGTCTGCGACATGGACGACCCCGACGACCACGACCACGATAGCGACCGAGCCGCCGACACGCCGACATCCGATCTCGCCGCCAGGGCAGCGCTGCGATGGCGTGATGGGCTCAGCGACATTCCCCTCAGCTTGAGCCGATTCCGCTGCCAGAACGACAGATGCGTGCTGCTCGCTTGCGGCCCGATCGTCACCGAATCGCCACCGCCGCCGCCGCCGCCGCTGCCACTGCCCGGCCCGCCCTGCCCGTAGTAGGGCGAGAGCTCCCCGTGACCCTCCATAGGCCCGTCGTGGGAGCTCCTCAACGCCGCCAGCTGGTTGGCCATGAGCGCTGCAGACTGCTGGACAAGCTCCTCGAGCATCCGCAGCGATCGGAACGACGTGGTCCGCACGAGCCGCCATAGGCGCGGGTTGGCGCACGCACTCCACCGCCGGCTGACGAGCGTGCAGGCGAACAGGTCTCGATGGTCCGACACATGCGACAGAATGAGATGAATGAGCTCTGGCGGCAGGTCACGGTGTCCAGGCATCTCTATGTATGTGTGTGCGTGTGGGTTGGTGTGTTCGGTTGATGGGCAAGTGCAGAAACCTCCAGATATCCTTTTCGGCCCAAACTCCGACATGAACGTGTGATCCTGGTCAATGATCAACAGTATCTTCATTCCGGCGGAAGAGTCGGCGGCAGTCAGCGGCCGCCAGACTCGACCGAGGTCCACGATCCACTTCCGGCTGACTTGACACCGCCACCACTGCTGCTCCCGAGGATGCCGGCAGGGAGTGGCGGCACAGCCGGCCGGCCGCGCGGCATCGTGTCGGCAGGCGGGACGACCAGCGACGGCGGCACGGTAATCGCAGCGATCGAGTGGCTGTCGTAGATGTCCTGCAGGAGGAACCGTGGCTCGTGATCGGGGATCTGCGGGATGTGCGGGGCAGCCGTGCGTGGGTCTGGTGCGGCCCGGCGGAGAGAGTCGAAACGCTGTGGAATGTCCATGACGGAGGTGTCGCCCGAGAGTTGGCGGTACGAGGCGCGAAGAGTGTGCGCGACCTCGGGCCGTTTGGTGTCGGGCTTGGGCTTGGGCTTGGGCTTGGTGTTCTTGGACACTCGCTGTGGCAGAGGCTGTTTTGCAGTCGATGGCTGTGTTGCAGTGGATGGTGTGGAGCGACCCGATGTTGTTGGCGTCCATGTTGGCGTGATGGTTGATGGCGACGATGCCGACGATGGATTGGACGGCACGGTCGCGTGTGGGAGATCGTGCGACGACGGCCGGCCTGCACACCCCAGTCAGTCAGTCAGTCAGTCAGTCATCTCTCTCTCTCTGCATCTGACTCTGCAAACCAGAGACTTACGCTGAGGCTCAAACCGCATCATCCACGTAAAGAAACTCGCAAACAGCAGCGAGAGGCTGAACAGCGGCTGCACAATCAGTATGTGCGGCAGCACGTACAGCCCAAGTCCCGGCCGGCCGTTCATCCCACACCATGCCAGCGCCAGCACCCATTTGATCATCACCACTGCAGCCAACAGCACCATCGGTGCAACAGGAATCTCCTTTGCACTGCTCAGCACCAGTGCGAGACAAGCGACCATTGGTACCGAAGTCTCGGCACTCAGCAACAGCCACACGGTCTTGGAGACAAGGGCCAGCGATGCCATTGACGCGTTGGGTGTGTGCACCACCAGCGATACGCGGTTGGACAGTGTTGACCAGAACGATCGGATGTACCGCAGACTGGCAGACTCGGCACTCGGCGCCGGCGCGGGAGCCACGTAAAAGTCAAACTGCAGTTGCTGCGGGCCGTGCTGTTCTTGCAGGACTGGGTCGGCGGGTTGGGCCGCAAGTGTCAGCCACCGAGTATGGCCAGGAAACCGAGTCGTGTGGAGGGCAGATGCACTTACTGGTTGAGAGGTACTTGGACCAGTCGGCGTCGATGAGGTGGTAGTCGCGTGTCGAGGGGTTGGGGATGTGAACAAAATACTCGCGCTCAATCGTCTTGAGGGCCGAGTACCGCACAAACGTGGCAGCCGAGTCGAGATCTGGCAGTGCCGCACGTGTTAGCTGGGCTGTGGCTGGGATCTGTAAAGTGCTGGGGGAGACGTACCCGAGACAATGCCGATGCTGTTCTCTAGCGACTTTTGGAACAGCGCGTTGAGAAGCGAGTCGGCGTCCTGCAGCTCACACGCCCGTGTCAGTCACCATGGCTCGCACCGCCATACCAAACGGGCAGCACTCACTGTCATCAGATCCGACTGTCGGCCCTGCTTGCCCTTGCCGCCGACGGCACTGGGAGCAACACGCCGCCACCCACACACCGCGACAATATCGTCGTGGATCGCAAGACTACCGACGCCGCGCGCAACGGTATCGCCATCCAAAACAGCCGAGCAGTCTGCGAGCACCACGACAGAATCGTCAAGCCGTGCCGGCCGACGCTGGTTCATGTCGCGTACAAGCTGCAAGCCCTGGCGCTGCAGCCCGCGCACACAGGTCTCTGATCGCGACCATAGACACACGAGCAGCACGTCGCCAGCACGCGTGGCGTAGGGCCGACCAGGCGCCATGGCATGCACACCCAAGATCTTGGCCATAAACGCAGCATCGACCGCCGAGTATGCATGGCGGTCAAACACAACGACCACGCACGTCTGCCGCGCTGTTCCCGCCTGCACCGGGCCACTCGCCGACGTCGCAGTGAGCAGCGACGACAACACACGGCGAAGCGCGTGCCGCTGCTTGTACTCCACCGTCAGCACGACATAGGTGTCTGGCAAGAGCGTGCCGGGCACATCCAGCCGCTGCCGACTTGAAAACCCGCGTTTCACCAGCCGTCGTCCATGCGTGACGCAAAAGTCTGCGACCTGCGGGATGGTCGCCAGCAGTCCCACGATCACGTACACCCACACGGCGCCACGCGAGACGGCGAGCGGCGACACGGCTGGCTGCGACGATGGCGCAGCGGTTGTCCAGTCGAGCACAATGAGCGCGAGTGGAAAGGTCACGACCACGCGCGAGCCGACCAGACCGAGAACGAGAAGACACTTGCGGACGAGGGTCGATGCCCGTGTCGCGTGGTCTGGACGTGCCGCCGACACGGTCTTTAGGATCGATGTGAAGGCGTAGACGGCCGACTGCAGCACGCCCGTGAAGCAGAGCGTGCCGACAATCAGCTGCAAAGCCGGCGACGCTTGTCTCAGCGACGTGCACTCGGCGGTTGCGACGACGGCTGCGGTGCTTGGCGGTTGCCAGGGTGGCGATTGCGGTGTCGATGGCGTGGACGGCGATGTTGGCGACGTGTCGGACACGGTCGGCGGCAACGGATGGCTTGCCACGTTGTTGATAGCGACAGTGAGTGCCAGCCCAGCTGCCAGTGTTTTGCGTGCCACAAACGACATCTTGTTGTTCGTATTCATGTGTATGTATGTATGTGTGGTAGTGGGCAGTCTATGGAGCCTGCGACGGGCTGTCTACTGTAGTTGGTGGGTTGGAAGAGAAGCGGGCAACGCCAGGCGTCTTGCACCTGTGCAACAGGTGGCATGTCGGAGTTTGTCACTATCAGATGAATCGCGGAGTTTCGGACTCTGACCAAGCATCAGATGCGGCAAGATGTGATACTGTAAGAACCAGCTGTATTGGCAGACATAAATAAGGGCAGACTGAAGGACGGGATGGACAGAGAAGTGGGTATGCCATTCATGAAGAGACACGGCGGGGGAGGATCAGTCGATGCGCAGTCGCTTGGCCGAGTCGGGCAAGGCGTGCTCGGACGGCGACATGGGAAGCGGCGACTTGAACGCATGGGCAAACGCCGATGTGGTGGACAGCAGCATCGACGACGACAGGCCGGCAGCTGGTGCGGCCGTCTCTTCGGCGGTGCGCTTGCGTGCGGCGGCGGATGCCTGCAGGCTGAACGCGTCGAGCGACACGGTCCGACGCACAGTGCTGAGCGACGGCTGGATGGGCGGATGCATGGGGATCGGCAGCAGCGCGGCATGCGGTGCCAACGAGAGCGCAGTCGAAGAGGGCGGCGAGTACTGAGACGGGCGGCGGACGGGGAGTGGCAGCACTGGCCGCGAGGACAGTTGGAGTGGCGGTGGCAGCGTTGGTTGGACGTGGGCGGGTGGCGGTGGCAGCAGCACAGACGATGCTGGCGACACGGACGGACGAGCGAGATCAGATGACGGCAATGACATGTGGCCGTGTACAGCCGACGTGTGCGACGGCACGAGTGCACACGACGATGGCGCTGGCAGTGGCATGACTGGCGACAGAGGAGTCGGCGGCGGCGTGAGGCGAGACCCACTGCCGCACGGGGATCCGCTCTGCGACTCTGGCGTGACGGTGATGCGCACGGGGCTCTCCTTGTGCGTCTGCTGCGTCTGCTGCATCTGGCTCTTTCGGACAGCAGCGAGCCGCTGGTGCATGTCCCAGGTCTGCGCCAGTCCGAGGATGCGGGCGACCCAGCTGCGGTACTCGGCCTTGCCCACAAACAGCTCGTAGCCGATGCTGCCCAGAAACTCGCGCTCCATGAGCACGATGGTGGGCGGTGGCAGGCCCGTCACTTTCGACCACGCGCGGCACCGCAGCGCCGAGTCGTCGTTGACCTTGTGGGCCGCAACGAGCGCAATGAAGAAGAGGTGCGCTTCGGCGCCGTGGGCGGGCGTGCTCACTCGGCTCTTGGCCACCCGGTGGATGTAGAGCAGCGACGTCAGCACCATGGGCAGCGACACCACGCTCGACGAGCCGCGCAGGATCGAGTGGATGGCGAGCACGGCCGACTGCTGGCGCTGCTGCATCGACGGCAGGTGGCGATCGTGGTGCTGCGGCTGCTGCTGCGACTGGGCGAGGATGCCAAACACCAGCCACGCCACGAAGCGGGCAAACTCGATGGTGTCGATGGGCATCAGGCCGGGCTGGCTGTTGTTGTTGCTGTTGTTGTTGTAGTGGCTGTTATCGCTGCTGTTGCTGTTGTGGCTATCGCTGCTGTTGTGGTGGCTGTTATCGCTGCTGTTGCTGTTGTGGCTATCGCTGCTGTGGTGGTGCTGCGGAGCAGACTTTGGGATCTGGCAGGGCGGCTGCGGGTGCAGCAGGTGTGCCGTTGAAGTGGTCATGGGCTGGCGGTGGTTATTGGTGACGTTGTTGATGCTGGTAGACGCAGAGGGGCAGCGGCGGTCTTATAAGGGCAGCTGTGCTGGCTGCGCAGGGCTGTGCAGGCGAAGAGTGACGTGGCACTGCGGATGCTGTGCTGGAGAACAGAAGATGCGATTGGCCGCTGCTGCGGGGCTGGTGCGGGGCTGGTGCGGCTGCGGGCGGACAGGGCGGTGAAGGCGACGTGCGGCCCACTGGCGGTGCGTCCGTGCGGGCTGGTGTCTGTGCGGGCGGTGCGGCTGTCCGTGCGGGCGGTGCGTGCGGCTCGTTGGCTGCGGGTGCTGCTGCTGGAGGTGCTGCTGCTGGAGGCGGCTGGTGCACACGGTGGGCCGGCACAGAGGCAGGCGGGGGCAGGCGGGAGCAGGCGGATTGGGACACGCCGGCCGAGGCGGCAATCGGCGGCATTTAAGAGCCAGCGAGCACGCAGACACGCAGGCACGGCCAAGCACGCCATTTTGCGCTGGCGGGTTCCTCCGAGCCCAAGCAGCTGCCTGCTCAGGAGCCCAAGCAGCGGGACCAGGCGGCCGAGCGCAGAGCCATCGCACTCGGATCACCGCCGCGGATCCGCACCGCTCGTGACTCACGGGTTTGTCCGTGATGCGCGGACAAACACGCTGCGCTCGCGCTCGGCCATCGCGCATGCGGATGCTGCGCCTGCCTGCGTCTGCCTGCGTCTGCCTGTGCCTGCGCGTGAGTCTGCATGGTGGCAACGGCCCTTTTCCGCAGACTCGTCATGACCAGTGCCAAGCGGGAGAGCGTGTGGGACTATCCGGTGCGTGTGGCTGGCTGGCTGGCTGGCTGTCTGTGTTGCCTTGGCACACTGGCGGGCTTCGACTGACACCGTGCATCCGTCCAACAGCGACCGCCTGCCATCGAGCCCACTGCTCGGCATCTGCGCGTCGTGCTCGACGGCGTGGTCATTGCAGACACCACATCGGCACACCGCATCCTCGAGACGTCGCACCCTCCAAGTGAGTGTCGGTGCTGCCACGCACTCGTCTCTCTGTCCGTCACTCTGTCCGACTGACCGACTGACTGACTGACTGGCTCGCAGCATACTACATTCCGCTTGCCGACATCAACCAGGCGGTGCTCGTCAAGAACAGCCGCCAGACATTCTGCGAGTGGAAGGGCAGCGCCAGCTACTACGACATCAGGATCGGCAACAGGACGGTCCAGAGTCGCGGTGAGTCTGCGCCGCTCTCCCGTTGCATGTGCCACGGGATCCCATCTGACGACCAGCACGGTCCAACACGGCACGTGAATGGCATCTCAGCATGGTTCTATGCAAACCCAACCAGCAAATACGCAGCCATCAAGAACAGCGTCAGCTTCTGTGCAGACCCATTCGAGTGCTATGTGGACGGCGAGAGAGTGCAGTCGCAGGAGGGATCGTTCTACGGCGGATGGATCACATCTGACATTGACGGCGGTCCACGCGGCTTCAAAGGTGGTCCTGGCACAATGGGCTGGTGATCTGTTTCTTACTGTGGCTTTGCTTGGGACACAACAACACAACGATATCAACGATATCAACGATATCAATGCCGTCCACGAGCACGAGCCGCGCTGGGCAGATCCACAGTGTCGTGCTGCCAGATGCGATGCCAGCCTGCACAGACGCGAGATCGCGTTCCATGAGTTGCAGCTCGCAGCATCAGAGGCGACCGTCAGTAAGCCGGCAGCCGTCATGTAGAGCCTGCACGAGCAAGCGTGCCAAACACAGTCTTCATTGGGATGTACACCGACGCCTTCAAATGCCGACCAGATGTCTCATGGTGGCTGCCAAGTCGCCGTTGTTGACACGCAACGCCTTGTCCGCCTGCGCCTTGGTGATCTCAAACTCCTTCATCTGTCGCCAGCCGTCGTTGCGGCGCCATGTCAGCAAGGTGCCATGCATCTCAGACAGACAGCATGCGATGCGAGACACGTACAATCAGCTCAAGGTCCGGCTTCTGCACAACGACCTTGTCCATCTCGAGCTCACTGGAAAGCAAACGTTGAGTGTGTTGAATGCGTCGGCTGCAGAGAGCACACAGACGCTACCACTGCTGCACGGCACATACCGTGCCGTCTTGGCCGCCTTGACCTTGGCCGCTTGCACGAGGTTCAACGCCTGCCAACACCAGCCGCTCCGTCAGCCAGAGGATCACCAACTCAGACGACACCACCGCCCGCAGGCGAACCACTGACCTTGTCAAGCTTGTTCTGGTCGACCGCACCGCCCATGGACTCGTCCACGTACCCTGTGACGGCCTCCATGTCTTTCTTGGCCTGGCCCTGGTGGCCCTTCTCCTCCTCAACGTTGTCGGCATCGGCCTGCTCCTGCGTCTCGACCTCGTTGGCAACCGCTTCGTCCTCCTTTGCCATCATGTGGTCTGCACACACACACCGCCGTCGAGCGCAGCCAGCAGGCTTGGTTAGACACCGAGACGGTTGGCTGGACGGCGTCTGCAGCCAGGCACCTCCGCTGCAGCACACGAGCGGCCAGCAGCAGTGTGCAACGAAGCCCTACATGTCTGTCGATCTGAATTGCCGGGCAAGTGCAGGCGTTCATTCCACTCTATCAATGCTCACAAAAGTTGAAGGCCTCAACCTCGACTTCGCCAGCCGAGCTGACGTTGGATCGCTCGGCCATGAGATCAGCACGCACTGCGTGGGTCTCTGCCAGATCCATGGTGCCAGGGACGTGAGGCGCAATCATCGTGCCAAGCTCGGCCGGCAGCCCCGTTCCACTCACGCCCGTCTCGTACCACGCGGGCTGCTGTGGAGCAACGTGTGCAGTCGACACAATGCGCTTGGTCGGGTCGACCAGGAAGAAGGCGAGGATCTTGCGGTAGCCCGGCTTGGAAGGATCGGCCAGCTTGAATGGATCAACATGGTGCTGCCAGCTGTTGGGGAACGCGATGCATCGGCCCTGCGTTGCCTGGATCGATCCCATAGGCTGCGCGCCAATCTTGAACTCGTTCCGGAATCCGTAGACCTCTTCGTAGTACCGGTACTCGTACTGCTCGGATTCGAATGACGCTCCATCCACGTCAGGCTTGCATCGGAAAGACAGCCGCGATGTGGTGATGTTGTCCATGTCGTAGTAGTAGATGCCTGTGGCGACAATCGATTCGCCTTCGATGCCCTCAATGTGCCAGCTGCCGCCGCCGTACTTGGGCTTCTTTGGTGTCAGGTGGATGTTGGCCAGCTTGAAAATCACCTGCAGGTTGCGGCCGCGCAGGCTGACGGGTGCAAACGGCAAAGCTGGCGGTGTGAACTCAAATGGCAGTCGCGGCTGGAGGAAACCAGACTGATTGTAGAAGTCAAGCTGATCCTCCTCCTCCTCGTCTACGTAATCGTCATCATCATCGTCGTTGTCTTCGTAATCGTCGTCGTCGTCGTCGTCGTCGTCGTCGTCCTTGTCCTCGTCTTCATCCTCCTCCTTGTCGCCATCCTCTTCGTCGTCCTCGCTGCGGTCGACGTATTCGGACTTGTCACCAGCCTGACTCCCAACTTTGTTAGCAGCGTCGCAGTCCTTGGCACTGCCATCATCCGTGTCTTGGCTGTCCTCTTGAGAGTCGTCCCTGCGGTCTCGGAGGAAGCGGCGTGCGCGCTTGTATCCAGCATCGTCATCCTCGCTCGGCAGCTCAGGCATCTTGCGCTTCAAGCCCTGGAGTTCCTCGCGCGTCGCGTACCATTCTTGCACATCCGTGATGTACAGCTGCACGCCGTCTCTGTACGCGAACACACTCTCAAACAGCGGCACGAACCGCTCAAACACCTTGGCGATCGTCTTGTAGAGCGAGTTGTGCCAGACTGGGTGCAGGTTGTTGATGTACGAGTTGATGGACACGGTGCCGTTCTCATGGACGCGGAACTCGGATGGCAGCCACTGGAACCGGTTGGAGCCGTTGTCCGCCAAACTGCATGACGTGTGCTCGTTTGCAGATAGCACGTCCCACGGCGGCATGCATATTGCCGTGGCACGCCGGTCACGAGACAGGACCAGGCTGCGACCAATGACGAGCGGGTAGAGTGATGGATGCACGAGATCAAGCACCTTGCCGTGCGATCCTGGATGCCAGTCCTTCTTGTGGTCGGGAACGTCCTCGAGCACGGCAACTTGGCGGATGAGAGCGTCTCGCAGCGACTCCGGGATGGCATCGTCCGACATGGTCGTGCACTTGGCTGCTCCAGGTGTGACAGTCACCACATCGCCGCTCGCAAGCTCGACGGTGCGCATCTCGTGCTCGGCCAGGTACGCCAGCTCGCTGAACAGCAGGCTCAGAGCGCGTTGAGTGACACCTTGCTCAACAGCCTCATCGCGCCACTTGGCGGCAATGACTGGATCCGTAAACTTGGTCCACCAGAGCGGCTTGTTGAGGATGGCGGCACGCAGTTCAAGGTACTGGCGCTCCTTGACAGTAAGATACGGCTGCGTCATTGATGGGATAAGTGGGTCCGGAAAGTCGCCACGATCCTTGATGGGCAGCGATGAGACATCGCCAGCGTTGAGCTCCTTGCCAAAGTACGTGCGCACGATGCTGCAGATGCGTGCCTTTTCAGACAAAAGTGGGCTCGAGTGCTGGCTCGAAAGACAAGTCTCCAAAGCCAATGGCATGCCAATCGCCTCCATCTCGAGTGCCGCTGGATTGAGGCCCTCGCCACCGCAGATCGTCAACATGCCTGCAAGAACGTCGACAAAGACGCGACAATTGCTGTTCCTGATATGCTTGCCGTTCAAGTATGCATGCAGTGCTGGAACAATGCCGTGGCGGAGGAGCGCCGCGCCAATCACGCTGCCGTCGTCTGTCTTGTTGCTAACGGCTGCTTGAAAGCATTCCAGTGCAGCCTTGGCTTTGCTGTAGACTGGATCATTGATCTGCGCGACGATGCGGCCAAGTATCACGTTGCTGGCAGCGCTGGCGTGGTCTTTGCCCACATGTCCGATGATCTTGCCCACAAGCGTCGCGATGCCAATGGGGAGCGCATCTGGCACGTCCTGGCCAACGCGTGCGAGAATAGCGTCGAGAGTGTCCAGCATGGACGCTGCTTGCATGCGGTCGGCGATGGCGGAGGACACTGTCGCGTCGAATGGGAACAGCGAGTGCTGGCCAAGTTTGCCGATGATGCCAGCCAGATGATCTGTGCTGCTGATCGTCCTGCTCATGCCAGCCACAACAACACGATCGGTCAGCACATGGAGTGCCATACGCAGTCTGACAGGCCAGACAGCCAGACAAGATGGAACACACCGTAGTCTTGCCGACACAGCTGGGAGAATGCGCAGCTCGTCAAGCAGCTCGAGAGAACAGCGCCAAGGGCTTAGCAGGTAGTTCAGTCCAGCGACTGCAACCTCGTCGTCGGTTGAGGCGATATGGTGCACGACCGCAGCAACCAGAGGCTCGAGATCGGTCTGTCGAGCAAGATTTTCGCCGCAAGCACAGGCCAGCAAAGAGTCAGCTGCAGATCAGAAGGCAGGCGGCATCACGAGCAAAGCCTACCATGCCGCCAAACATCTGAGCGTCATTCTGAAAGAAGTAAAGCAAGGAGATGATGACATTGCTCTCTGTCTGAGTGGCAAGCGCATCGATCACCAAACGCTTGCGCTGCATTGTCCACTGGTAGGGCACGCTGTGCCGATTGTCTGACCCCATCATGAATGCCGTCTGCTTGGACCGTCAGCCGTCTGTTCGTGCAAGGCAGCCTGCGCGACGCACGCATACCTTGAGACGAATGTCCTGATGGCCATCGAGCAGAGTGTTGACAAAGGCAGTGGCAACATCGTGCTCGGGCGACGGGTCCTGTGGCAGGAAGTTGCCAGTCTGCCAGATGCTGGTCGACGTGCCCACGCACTCGATAAAGTCGAGGGCAGCCATCTGCGTGCACACACGTCAGCCACAAAACGTGCACTGCCACAGCAAGGTAGATGGCGGCTTGCCTTGACGGCATACGACGGATGCTCGAGGGCCTTGACCAGGGCGGCAGGTAGCCCGTGCACCCACAGCAGGCGAAGAGCCCCATAGCTGCGACCTGTCTCGACTGTACGGATGCACCCAGCAAGGCCAGTTAATAGCCACCACTGCAGCAGCAGCAGCAGCAGCAGCAGCAGCAGCCGTTCAAGTCATGTCGACAGCAGCGTACCAAACAGCTGATACAGTGCGGTCCAGGAAGCAGCAGCACTCGTAGCACTCGTAGCAGCTTCATCGTTGCTGGCGGTTTCTGGCACCAAACGAGCAACAAGGGCTTGCACATCCAAGCCGGCTCCGAGCACATCGGCATCAACGTCGTCGTGGCCGTTCATTGATGATCGTGGCGGAAAAATCAATGCAATCGGTGGCTCGGAAAGCGAAAGCCGACAGTCGATGAAGGGAAGCGCGCTGCTGCGGGTGCGGCTGCCCAGGGCTGCCTGGTGGATGAAATGTCCATCATCATTGCATCCGTATACGCATCGTCGAGCGAGCAGCTGTCATGATCGTCGGAGTACACGTCCCCATGGTGTCCATATTGCTGCTGCTGCTGCTGCTGCTGGTGTTCTGGCCAACCTGCATCAACAGGATGGCAATCTGCTTGCTCGGCGTGTATCGGTTGACGGTGTCTGCATCCACAGCACTCGTCCCAGCATTGATCCACGCTGCCCATGGCTATTGGCGGCACTCTTGGCGAGTCTGGAACAAGAATGACGGGCTGATCTGCTGCTTGATCGGCATGTGTGACAACTGGCCAGGGCGATCTTGAAGACTGCGTATGCGATCTGGACAGGATTGACGTGGATGGAATGTGCCGATTGTTGGCATACTGGTGCAGAGACGGTGCTGGCGGTGACGGAGTTTGCGGAATGACGGTTGTGCCACAGTCGCTTGCCTGCCTTTCGAGCGTTGCGAGCGGTCTTGCACGATCATGGGCAGTGTCGGAAAAGTCTGCAAAATGGCTAGCCACAACCGGTTCGGAGGCTGGCTTGGGGTCGGCTGGCTGCGCATGTTCATGTCCAAGAGTTGTTGACGACGCAAAGAAGCGAGAGATTAGAGGCTGCTTTGGGTTGGCTGCTGCATCCTCTACTTGCTCAGTCTGCTGTTCTGCAAGAAACTGCGCGTCGTCAAAGGCAGGAAGAACGCGCTGCCTTGCGACAACCCTGCGAGACCGGCGGCCCTTGTTGAAGATGCCAAGCGATGCTGTGGACAACGGCCCCTCCAGCATTGCGCGAATCTGTGAATGCCATGCACCATGTCAGCGATGCCAACCATGCCAACCATGCAACAGAAGCGCGAACATGCCCGCACCGAGATCCGTTTCTTGGTCAGCTTGTGTTTGTCGAGCGACTGGCGAGCGTCATTGTCCGACAGACTGCGTGTCCCATGGCGGGTTTGCTCTCGATGACGGCTGTCGCGGCTGTCGCGTCCATGCTGCCGATGTTGTAGCCTGTGCACATGGCGGCTGCGATGATGCACAGCAGCAGGCTTGGCAGACACTGAGGACGCTGATGAAGTGGAGACGAGGGACTGGTGGCTATTCTTGGAGTGCTTGCGAGCGTGCCTGGGCTCCTCGTCTTGGTGGGGATGCTGGCAGTGACGCCGTGAGGGAGGGTCCAAGCTGTGGCGATGAATGCATCGTGTGCAGCCAGGTCAGCAGGCGGTTGTCCGCAGCAACCCATCGACAGACGGCACCCTGCACAATTTGACAACACTGCCGGCTGCGATGCTGCATGCGTGCGTGCCGACCTGATGATGCTCGGGCTGGTGCTGCGGGCTGGCTGCGGGCGAGTGCGAGTGCGAGTGCGTGGCTGGGCCAAGGCGTCGGCGTGTTTCTGCTTCTGCTGCTTCTGCTGCTGCTTTTGTCGTATCTGCAGACGGCCCTGCTGGGGCGAGCGGCTGTGCGTGTCCGCGGGCGGGCCGAGCGACACCAGATGCGACTGCTGCCGCACGTACTCGAGCACGAGGTCGTCCTTGTCGATGTGCATTTAACGGAAACGTTTTTGTTAACGCGTTTGCCCACACAACGATGCCGCACGTCGCAACAGGCGTCACGGGGGTCGCAACAGGCAACGCAGGCAGCGGCGCTGCCCTGTTCAGCTTCACACGCATGGCGCTGCTGGTCACGGGCGTCGTGTCCGGCCTGCTCATCCTGCGGCTGACTGCAGCTGCCGCCCGCTCTGCGCAGCGGCGGGGTGGCGGCCGTGGCCGGGGCAAGGGCGGCAGGGGCGCACGCGACGCCCTCGGCGGCTTGGACGACGTCGACCTCGAGCTTCTGGGCAGCAGCCAGCTGCTCATGCGCCAGCTGTCGTCGGGCTCGGGCACGCGGCGACGGGCCCGACGAAGTCTGCGGCGCCAGGCCAGCACCGCGTCCACAGCGTCGTCGGCGTCGGCCCTGTCGGCGTCGGCCTTGGGCTTCAATGCAGACGCAGACGCAGATGCTGCCGCTGCCGCTGCCGCCATAGACGCAGCGAGTGCCTTTGGCGATGGCACAGAGGCCGGCGACGACGAGCTCGCAGACGCTGCCGCCAACGAGCCGGCTGCGTCTGTGCCGTCCGGCCTCGCGCTCGCCAGCACGTCCGGCGATGGCTTCGACGAGCAGGCCGACGAGTCGAAGCATCTGCTGCAGCTGCTGTACTCGATCGCAGAGGACCAGGCTCGCAAAGGTGGGGCGCCGTCGTCTGTGCTGGCCATCTGCCATGCGCAGCGAGCACGATCTGACAGACCGCCTGCTGCTGTTGCTGTTGCTGCTGTTACTGCTTGTCCTGCTGCTGCCACGGCGTGCCATGCCGCCAGAGGGCTACGTGCATCGGTCCATCACATGCAACCACTGCAGCACCTCGCCGGTGCGCGGCTACCGCTTCAAGTGCGCAAACTGCGTCGACTTTGACCTGTGCGAGCTGTGCGAGGCCATGGACGTGCACATCAAGACCCACGTCTTCATCAAGATCCGCATCCCCCTGCCGCCGCTCGCAAACCCGCACGTCGTCCTGTTCCAGCCGCTGTACCCTGGCGACGACTTTGTGTCTGGCCAGCACCACTACGACTTTGAGCAGCTGCAGGTCGACACGCACTTTGACGAGATCGAGCTCGGCGCCTTCTACGACCAGTTCCGCAGTCTGTCCACGGTCGAAGGGCCGGACGGCGGCATTGACCGCGCCACGTTTGTCAAGTGCCTCGGGCCGCTTGGCTTTGAAAAGAACCTCATCAGCGACCGCATCTTTGCCTTTTTCGACCAGGACCGCGACAACGTCATCAGCTTCCGCGAGCTGGTCTGTGGCCTGTCGATTCTGTGCAGAGGCAGCCTGGACGAGCGCATCCTGTACGCGTTCCAGGGATACGATCTCGACGGCGATGGCTGCATATCCCGCGACGAGTTGCGCCGCATGTTCAAGGCGTACTTTAACTTATCCATGGAGCTCGTGCGCGACGTTGTCAAGACAATGGAAGAGGGCATGATGGAGTCGTTTGACGACGAGGCGGCCAAGCCCGTGTCGGCATCGTTCCTCGCACCTATCCCGGCTGGCGATGGCCCTGACATGTCGTCGGACAGCGATGCCAATGGAGACCATGACGACGACGACGCATCTGGACGCCATCGCCACCGCCAGATTAGCGACGAAGATGGCGACGATGGCGACGACGACCGCGAGAGCTTCGAGGGCGACTTTGGGCCGCCGCAAGACACGGTCATGACCAACGGTATCCGACGCAACCGGCCACGTGCAGCCGGAACGCGACGGACCAAGCCGCGCAAGATTGTCGAGAACGTCGACGACACGCCCGAGTCGCCTCTCGCTCCCATGGATCTGCCGTCGGCACCTCCCATGGCTGAAACAGCAAGCGGCAGCAGCACGAGCACAACAATGACTGTGACTGCCGCGACGGCCCACACGGCACACTTGCATCCCAGCCATATGGCTCCTGCTCGCAACCAGTCGAGCGGATCTGCAACATCCACAGGCTCTCCCACCAGCGCATCCATTCCCACGCGATATGCCACATCCGCAACGTCCGCAGCATCAGTATCCGCCTCAGTCGCACCCGATGCTCTGCCACCGCGGCCCATCATCTCTACTGCCCGCGGCAGACAGTCACCGACAGATATGACGACCACGGCCAACGCAACAGCATCGACTCCCACAGCCACAGTCTCGCCAGGCGGTGCACAATCCACCACGCGCATCATCAGCGGCATTGTCCGTCGCACGTCCCAGCCCGTCCTCCGAAACTCGCTCACTGCTGACGAAGTCACGTCCGCCACGACCGCATCACCCATCCGCGAGGCGGCCAACCAAATCCGCCAGCGCACCATCCAGAGCCGCCGCTCGGTCTCGTTTGACGTGCAGCCGCTCGCCGGCGCGGTCACGGTGGCCAGCTCGCCGGCGTCGTACATGACGCAGCCGGCATCGGCAAGTAGCGGCGGGTCGTGGCCGACGCCTACTACGGCAACAGCAACAAGCATGCCTGCGGGGACACCTGCTAGTGGCGCCACGAGCCTGATTGACCAGGAGCAGTACCCGATCCTCGAAGCCATGTCGCAGGAGGCGATTGAGGAGATGGTCGACCGCGCGTTTGCGATGGTGGACGCAGCTGACCGCGACCGCCTCACGTTTGAAGAGTTCAAGGTGGTCGTGGCGATGGATGTCAATGTGCTCGCGTGGTTCGAGGCACTCGGATCTGTGTTCTAGATGTGCGGGCAGGGGGGTTGGCACTGCAAATACATTGGCGATAGCCTTTGCGTGAGCGGAGCGAGTGGCTTTATTGTTGTTTGGCCGGTCTCATGTGTATGCGTACGCGTACTGGCGTTGTTGGGCTGGCGACAGCACGCCGACGAAATGGCCTTTGCGTCTTAGACAGTGCATCGCGTGTTAGTGGCTAGCTGGCTGGTTGGAGAAGGTAGAGGCATGCGACGCGGGCACGTACTTTGGTTTGGGCTGCGCGGCGTCTGCCCGTGCTCTTGCGGCAGCATACCTCGTGGCACGACGGAACACCGGCTGGAAATCCTCGTCATCATCGTCCTTGCCATTGTCGACGTCTTGTCCTGGCTGGCACGGCGAGTCTGGTGCTGGCACGGCTGGCTCTGAAGGGAGCGGAGGCGGAGGAGGATGCGGAGGAGCGGATGCAGCAGCGTCTGCTTCGATATCCAGCCGACACATAGCAGCCATCCATGGCATCAGGTCAGCTGCGAGAGCACGCGGCCGTGTGCGCCATACTGTCTGGTCAACGATCCCTGGTACTCTGGCACTGTGCTGTGCACCGTTGCCTCCTTCCGTCCATGCCCATCCAGCGCGGCTCATCAGATCGTGCACCAAGACGGATGCAGCAGAGTGGACACTTGTCGCAGCCGAATGGCCATACATGATCGATCGGCTGTATGACCGTCGTGTGATATCTGTGGGCCAGTACGGTGGCCGCAGAAGCAGTTTGGAAGGCCCTTGGTGTGCCTCGGTCTCTGATGGATCCGACAGCCAGCATTCGGGCTCGTATCCCTGCATCCGCTGCGGTGTCAGGCTCGCGCCATGCAGAGACTGGCCAAGCAAGGACGTACCATGAACGCGTCCCAGTCGGACAGACTTGCCGTGTCGACGGACGCCAATGTGTCTGCGAGCCGCGTGTACTCGGTCACGGCAGCGTGTGCAGCGCGTGCACCTTGGACATCACTCACAGCAGCATGTGCAGTCACTTTCGGCGGAGCACGGCAGCCGAGCTTCTTGATCACGACAAGCGAGTCCGCAGACTCTGACGTCCGTGGCAGCCGAGCAGACATGCACCAAGCATGCGCAGTCAACAATGCCTGGCGCAGCGACATCCCCGTGCTGCATACCGCCCCCAGAGCGGTCGGATCAATCCAAGCCCCTTCACTCAATCCCACTGCATGGATGTACAGCCCGAGCTCAGCCGGGGTTGGCCCACGCGTCACGAGTGTCTTGAACGCCTTGGAGAGAGTGCCAAGGATGGGAGCCGGCACCGACTCGTTCTGCGGGCCGAGCGGGTGTTCTAACACGCCACGCAAAGAGTCAGTACACGCGCGCATGGACGCACGGCGACGATAATGCCAACAAACCGTAGTACCTGTGCATGTCAAGACAATGGGGACCTTGGTCGTCTCGGCCAGTGTTGCGATCCCTGTCCAGAACCCGCGATCAGGCTCAAGGAGCACATCCACATCGTCGATAAGGATCAGCGTCTTGGACGGTGCGGCCTGCACGGACAGTGCAGCCTTGTCGGCATCGCTTGCTGTGCTCATGGCAGAGTCGCTTTCCCGCCTCCCGCTCCGACCGAGTGGCGGCGCAACAACAGCTGGCTGCGTGTTCTCGACAACCATGCCATCTCGCCGAGTATCCTGGACCGGCTCTTTGGACACAGGCTCGTCGCGTTTCTTGCTGCCAAATAATGCCATGATGCCCGTGGCAGGAGCAGCCTTGATCGACTTGCCCGTCTTTGCCGTCTTGTCCGCCTTTGAGCCCGCACTTGCTGCATCGTCTTTGCCCTTATCCCTGGCAGCCACTTTTGCTCCTGCTGCTCCTGCCATCTCAGCATCAGAAGCAGCCGTCGAAGCAGTGAAAGCAGCTGGCTTGCCACTGCCATCCACGCGATGACTGAGGGCTGCTTCACCCAGCAGTGCCAGCAAATCCTTGCCAGACCGCTTGTGGCTCGTGTTGACTTCAACGACACTGTATCCCGCCTGAGCAGCGGCTGCGTACACGAGAGCCGTCTTGCCACACCCGGATGGTCCCTGTACAATCCAAAACGTCGGCTTGCTGCCCGTGATCCGTATCGGTTTGACTGTCCGTGTTGCTGTTGTTCCTGCTGCTGCTTCAGCTGCCTTGTGAGACGGCCGTTTGTGGTCCACGGTACGATCGCGATTGCGTGAGCGTGAACGTGACCGTTGCCGTTGCCGAGCTGGCCGACGACGGCTTGACCGACTGCTCCGATCCATGAAATCGCTGTCATCGTCATCGTCATGGACTGCCTGCTCGATCGCCGCCTCTTCCTCAAAGTCTTCCTCCTCGTCATCGTCATCATAGCCGTAGCGCTCGGCTAATCCAAGAATCTGCCCGTTTGGCCTTGCTCCATCGTCGTCATCGCCCATGCAGTCCACATCCACATCCTCATCGCTGCCGACGTCCATGTCACCAGTGTCGATGCATCCCTCGTAGTCCTCGACATCCTCTGCATCATCAGCAATAAAGTCGCTCAGGTCACCCGGCAGCTGGGACCGTCCACCCCGTCCGCCGTCTCCTTTGACACGCTTGCGTCCCAGCACGCCGTCCGCCGCGCCTGACTTTGACAGTCGCCCATGCAATGTGTGCTTGCTCGTGTGGCTCAGAGTGCCACCACGGCTGCGACCGCGCTTGCTGCGCGCAGACACAGACACGTCCGAATCATCGCCGCTGGTACGTCCAGACCGCGGCTGGCGCGCAGCAGGTGTCCATGCCTGCAGCCACGCGAGAATCTCCGAACCGACCTCGCGATTGCGCGATCCGCAGAGCCCGTCGACCGTGAGGGGCTGGTGCTTGTGTGTCCATTCAAGCGTATCAGCCGACATGCATGCCGTCGCGGGGTCCGTATCAGCCAGACTGGACAGCAACCGTTGGATGCAGGGTGTGGCCAGCTGCTCGGCATCGTACAGCGACTGCAATACGCCTATCGCGGCTGGCATGCTGACTGTCTGCACCGGACTCGAGGTGGACATGGCAGCAGCAGCCGCACTCGTCCGTGACAAGGCAAGCGGTGCAAAGAAAGCGTCAAGGTCTGGACACGGCGGCGCGATGCCCTCGACGCGTTTGGGCACAGGTGTGCAAGCCGGTGTCCGGTCGTTCCTCGCGGTCCAGCCGAGATGCACAAACGGCTGCACAGGCCACATGGCATCAACGGCCAGCAAGCTGCTTGATGCAACACGGCTTGGCTTCCCGCTGCCAGCGACACTCGACACGGACGTGTCCGACACGCCGCCATCGGCCGTGGCTTCTTGCATACCTACGTTGCCGCTTCCACTTCCACTGCCACTGCCAGGTTCGACGCCAGCAGCCTGTCTGCTGCCCATAGTAAAGAATGGATGCGCGCTCTTGCCCTTGGAGAACTGTGCACTGAAATGCATCGAGTCGTGGATCTGCTGGCGCAGTCGCAGCCGGTCTTCGACGAGACGTTGGTCGCGTTTGCTCGCACTTGTCAGGAACAGGTCGGGTATGCTGGCCAGATTGGGCAACCTGTCCGCTGCCTGCCGGTGCGGTTGTGCTGGCTGTGGATGCTCGAGTGGCGGGTCAGGTGTTGGGACTGGTGTGGGCAAGGCAGCCGGCGCCGCCTGCGAGGGAAACTTGAGAAGCGTGGCTCGGAGTTTGGGTTGTCTGGCCGGCCGCTGTTTCTGCTGGTGTGCGTCCTGGTCGTC
>JAHLKH010000147.1:0-69601 GCA_025526915.1 Entophlyctis helioformis | reverse complement strand
GGCACATTGCCATGCGGCATGTATGGACCGATCTGCTCGACATGAGCTGCCCGGTTGCGCTTGGATGGAACGCCATCATCATGGGCCATGCCGGGCTGCTGCGGCACCTGGCTCTCTCGAGCCATGTCGAGCTGTGCAAGTATGCCAGTTGTTGTGGGCGGCTGGCGATGGATCTGGCTGCGGACGGCGGGCACTTGGAAGTGCTGCAGATGCTGAGCGATGCTGGATGTGCAGCGATCAGCGGGCGTGCTTTGGGACACGGCTGTTTCTGGCGGGCACACCGGACGTTGTGCAGTGGTTGGCGAGCCGCAGGCTGTCGCAATGAATCCGTCCATGCAGCCGTCCAACAGACGCACATCCAGCAGACGCATTGCTCGAGCCACACGCAACATTGCCGCGTTCAGGATCGTGAGCTGACGGCGTCATGCGCCAAGGCTGCGACGACGATGGCGAGACTGCTGCCGGTGGACGCCTGCTGCATCTGCTCGAGCTGTCCGACTGCCGCAACGTCTTCGTGGTGGTCAGTCGCTGGTACGGCGGCGTGCAACTCGGGCAGATGCGCTTCAAGCTCAACAGCCACTGCGCTCGCAAGGCTCTGATGGCCGGCGGGTTCATGCCCAGCGAGGAGTGAAGCGCGTGCGCGTCCGTCGCGAGTCATTCTTGCGCGTCTGTCTCGTCGAGTCACGCTGTACGCTCATGATGACGTCGTGTTGGACGTCTTGGCTCATATGCCGCGCAGACAAGACATTTCACCAATGTGCGCTCGTGCAGAGGAGCAATCTTCCAGCATCCGCTCTTGTCCTCGTCTTTCCATCTCATCTCGCTTGCCAAACCGTCTCTCAAGTTCCTCGCCCCCGGATCAGCAACCTGAATGTACCTCCTTCTGTCAATGAACGGCCTGGCTGATACAGTTGCATCGCCTGTGGGTGCCGATAACGAGCCTCTGCCATACGCCATGGTACACGTGCATTCATTGGCACTGAGGTCATGCTTTCCATTTCCGCTTGGACAGAATGACGCTGTTTTCCAGCGTGCGTAGTTGAACCTTGCCCTGTGTGAGCAGTGTTTGGATCCGATCCTGTACGCGCAGCTCCAGTCAGTCGGCGATCAATGTGTGTGTGTGTGTTAGTGTGTCTGCAGACCGAGTAGTGGACGTACTGGGTCTTTCTCGAAGCGGTACCGCTCAAAGTCCGAGCGTGCCCACTGCCGCACGTACTCTTTGTCGTTTGGGTCAATGTCTGTGCACGGATCGCAGTGTCAGTTCGACGTGAGGTGCAGTGCCGGCCAAGCGACTGGTGCAGCGTACTGTGTGTTGTGCGCAGGATGTCTCTGTACAGTTGCAGCACCCTGCCTCTGGTCATGAACTTTGCGTCGGTGTGGACGGTGTGGACGGTGTGGGCGGTGTGTGAAGTGTGAGCGTGTTGTGTTGCACTGCAGCCCGAGCAAGCAGCCGCCTGCCGCTCACCTGCTTGAGGTCCATGACCACCGGCGGCAACCGAGACGTTGGCATGCTCAAGATCTGCAGTGGTTGCCGGCAACAACGGAAACATGTCCTTCCTCGTGTCGCGAGTGTTCAGCAGAGCGACGAGTACAGCGGCTGCAAGACCGGCTGCAGCTGCAGTTGCTGTTGCGAGCGCAGCGTCGCAGGTGCGTTGGGTCTGCCACGATGCTCGCTGTGCCGCGCAGGCCCTTGTCTGTGCGATGCTCCGACAGCGACATGCTGTTGCACACACACACTCATACACACTCATACACGCACTGCGACTGCGTGCCTTCCGCCCCTAGTTCTCCACGACCGCGCTGCATCTGAAGAGCCCCAGCGATGGCCACCCCAAACACTCGCCCTCGCAATCGCACGAGGCAGCGGCAGCAGCTCGCCGCATGCGTCGCCGTCTGCCGTTCATCCCCACAAACATCTCGCCGCCGTCCGCCGAAGAGGCCGTCAACAACATCCTCTACAACGCACCGTCTTCTGCGCCTGCCCCGTCGAGCCGCCACATCCTCAGGTAGGCTCGTGGCCTCGACGGTGACGGATCTGGACGGATCTGGACGGATCGCTGGATCTCTGACTTGCTGTCCTGCCCTGCTCTGTCCTGCCCTGTCCTGCTCGTCAAGTCTGCTCTGCACCAACGAGAGCGGATCACTGAGCCGCATTGCAGGCATCATTGCTGGGCGAGGCTTCAACATCGAGTCGCTGGTCGTTGCCAAGACCGAAGTGCCTGGTGAGACCGTGTCTGCGTGACGCATCCTGCAGACTGCATGCCTCGAGGATTGCATGGCTGACTGACTGGCTGGCCGGCATTCAACAGATCTGTCTCGCATGACCATTGTCGTCAACGGCGGAGACGGCCAGGTGGCACAAGTGCAGCGCCAGCTCGAGGACATTGTCCCCGTGTGGGCCGTGCTGGACTACACGCGGAGCCTGATTGTGGAGCGCGAGGTTCTGCTGGCCAAGGTGTCGACGGTGCCGCACGAGCTGCACCTGGACCAGTCCTTTGAAGAGGACTTTGAGACGGGCGACGTGAGTCTCGTGCAGAGTGTGCGCTGGCTGCCCTGGCTGCCCGGGCTGCACTCGCTGTGCACGACCGTTCACATCTGCCGGCCATCAAAGCTAATTTCACATGGCATGTCCTTTCACGTGCAACATGGCTCCATCTGCCGCGACGGCCTGGCCGGATCGTGCCGGATCGTGCCGGACCTGTGCTCCACACCGACGCCGACGCCGACACCATCACTGACGCCGGCACGCAGAGGGACGTGGACCGCTCGCCAACAGGCTCGGGACCCCACTCGCACTCGTACCATGCCACACGGGCCACAGGCGTGTCGCCCATGCTGTCCACGTCGATGCAGCGCCAGGCAGTCAGCGAGCTTGCACGGCTGTTTGGCGGCAAGGTCGTGGACGTGAGCCTGGACGCCATCATCATCGAGCTGACGGCCAAGCCGGCGCGCATCGATGCGTTTGTCGAGCTGCTTAAGCCGTACGGCATTCTGGAAGCGTCGCGCTCGGGCACGATGGCCATGCCGCGCAGCCCCGTGAGCAACCTGCACTCGGACGCGGATGCCGACGATGCCGACGCGTCTGGCTCGTCTGTCGATGCCACTCTGCTGCCCCCCGGCTGACGAGCCTCTTTGCTGTGGAGCATGTGCGGTGGCTGCCGGTGCCTGTCGAGCAGCACGTGCGGGTCGAGTCACTCGACGCAGCCATCGGCCAGCCCGTCTATTCAGGCAGAACGTTGCTGCGTGCAATAAAAGCGATAGCGCGTCCATCTCGGGCCTTTCCCCTCCATCAGAAAGGAAGCCGACCACCACCGCCTCTGCACCACCGCCAACCCACCACAACCCAACCCACCATGTCGTCCATGCGCATCGTCTCGTCTGCTGCCGGCCGTCTGTCGGCCTCTGCTGCCCGGCTGGCCCGCCCGTCGGCCGCCGCTGCCCTCGTGCGCTGCACGTCTGCCCTTGCACCCCACTTTGCTGCTGCTGCTGCTGCTCCTGGTGCTTCTCGCCTGCCGACCCAGATGCAGGTGCGTTTGAGCCGTCTCGGCTGCCCCTGTGCGCTGTTTGCATGTGCCTGCCTGCCTGCCTGCCTGCCTGCCTGCCTGCCTGCCTGCCTGCCTGCACTCCACTCCCCGTGTCCCTCTCCCCTTGCGGCCATGACGGCGGAAGCTTGTTTGTGCAAACAGCGCCGTGTGCAGAGCCCATCTGGCGGTCTGCCCTGTCGGGGCTGCCTGCCTTGGCACAGCTGCCTTGGCACAGCTGCGGCGGAACTTGCCTCGCTGGCTTGGCCGACCTGGCCTTGCTTGATCATGCCTGATCTGGCTGTCGCAGCCTACTGCCGCACGCCCCGCCAGACTCGCGCCCGCCAGCCATGAGACGCTCGTGCGCAGACTGACACGGACTGACTTGAACTGCCATCGCATCCAATCTTCACATGTCTGATCTGCCTCGCATCGGCCCCGCATCGGCTTCCCATCCGCGTGTCTCACGTCGCTTGCGCCGCGCTGTGTGCATCGCAGGTCCGCGGCATCAAGACCCTCGACTTTGGTGGCACCATGGAGAGCGTCTGGGAGCGCTCCGACTACCCGCCAGCCAAGCTGCAGTCCATGTTCAAGAACGACACGTTCGCCATCATCGGCTACGGCACGCAGGGCATGGCCCAGTCGCTCAACCTGCGCGACAACAAGCTCAACGTCATTGTCGGCGTGCGCAAGGACGGCGCCTCGTGGAAGGAGGCCGTGAAGGACGGTTGGGTGCCCGGCAAGACCCTCTTCCCGATCGAGGAGGCCTGCGACCGCGGCACCGTCATCATGAACCTCCTCTCCGACGCCGGCCAGAAGGAGGCCTGGAAGTCGATGCGGCCGTTCCTCACCAAGGGCAAGACGCTGTACTTCTCGCACGGCTTTGGCGTGGTGTTCCACGACCAGACCGGCATCATCCCGCCCACCAACATCGACGTTATCCTTGCGGCTCCCAAGGGCTCCGGCGCCACCGTGCGCTCGCTGTTCCTCGAGGGCCGCGGCATCAACTCGTCTGTTGCCATCTTCCAGGATGCCTCTGGCCAGGCCCGCGACCGCGCTTTCGGCCTCGGTGTCGCCATTGGCTCTGGCTACCTCTACGAGACCACCTTGTAAGTCGGCCGTCGTCTCGATCACATCTGCATGCAGCTGCCGATGCATGCTTGCATTCCATCATCCAACTGACGCGACCGTCTGTCCCGTCGCAGCGAGAAGGAGGTGTACTCGGATCTGACTGGCGAGCGCGGCGTGCTCATGGGGCTATCCAGGGCATGTTTATCGCCCAGTACGAGGTGCTCCGCGCACACGGCCACTCGCCCTCGGAGGCTTTCAACGAGACGGTCGAGGAGGCCACTCAGTCGCTCTACCCGCTCGTTGGCAAGAACGTACGTCACCCGCTTTGCTACTCTGGCTGGCTGGCCGCTCGCTCGCTCTACTGGTGCTGACATGGCAAATGGCTCGGACTGGATGATGGATGGGCTGGCTGGATATGTGCAGGGCATGGACTGGATGTACGCGGTTTGCAGCACCACTGCTCGCCGTGGCGCTCTTGACTGGGCACCCGAGTTCCACAAGGCTACCAAGCCTGTCTTTGAGGTATGTGGCTGATTGTCTGTCACCCATCCTCGACATGGACTGACCAGCTCGCCACCTACCAACGCAGCGTCTCTACACTGCTGTGGCTGATGGATCCGAGACGCGTCGCACGCTGGAAGAGAACGCGCGGCCTGACTACCGCCAGCGTCTCGAGGCCGAGCTCAAGGCTATCCGCGAGTCTGAAATGTGGCGTGCGGGCAAGACGGTCCGGTCGCTGAGACCCGAGAACGTGTAAACCTGGACGTGGCCCCTTTCCTCTTTCCTCTTTTCTCCTTCACTTGCACAGATACCACTCTGGTTGTCAATGAACCTTGTTTCTCGAGGCTGTTGATGAGTGCGCATGTGTGCAATGTATGTACAATGGTGGTGTATTGAGTGTGACTGTGCAATAATACGAATGGTGAGGAGCGGGAGGGCGGTTCAGTGTAGCGGCAGAGCGATGGACGCCTGGCCGCGGACTTGCATCTGCTGGTGCATCATCACAGTCACGGGCTGCTGTTTCCGGTAGCACTCGTCCAGACTCAGCAGGTAGTCCATCTCCTTTTGTGTGGCCATGCCAATGTTCTTGAGGTGGTTGCCGAGCGCCAACGATTCGGTCAGCAGATCGGCCACGGCTTTCTCGCACTGCTCGTGTTGTGCCGCGTGGCATGGCAGCATTAGTGATCAGTGCAAGCAACGACGCGCGGGGCAGCATCACGGCACATGCACGTGTACCTGTTTCTCGTGAGCCTTGTGCAGCTCGAGCTCAGAGTGCAGCGTCTCGACCTCGATGCAGTCTTCTTGCAGCTGCCACCGCTTGGCAATGGACTCTTCAAACAGCGCCATCTCCTGGTCGCGGAACGTTTGCAGCGGGATCGGGTAGTCTGGCTCCACGAACACGGGGTACTTGTATCCAACGTCCTGCTCCACGTCGTCGTCCTGGTCGCCACGGCGCGACGACGAGTTGCGGGCCGAGATGCCAGAGAGCCGGCCGAGGTCAGTGTTTGTGTCCAGGACGTTCAGACCAGATGTCGATGGGTGCCGGGATGTCGAGGGCGTGGATCGGCCCGTGAGCGACGAGCGGCGGGACGTGGGGGCGTACGACACGTTGAGCATGTCCATGTACTGGTGTGTGAGGTCAATGAGGCCCTCGAGCCCCACGGACCGTCGCGGCGTGGCCGACACGGTCGATTGCCTGAGCGGCGTGGTTGCCGTGTCCAGCCCGCGCGTCGCAGTTGATGGCCGCGTGCTCCCGCCCATCCTGAACGGCGTGTCCAGCCGGAGCGACGATCCCAGCTTCCCGCCGCTGCCACTCGTGGTCGACAGCCCGCCATTCAGGGGCGGCCGTCCAGCAGCCCCCACGCCCAGCGAGCTGCCATACATGTCCACGCCAGCACCCTGGATGCCCACGCTGCTGCCGTAGTTCGCCTGACCCACGCCCTCGGTCAATGCGTCCATGAGTCGCGGCACGCCATCCGCCGCAACGTCGTCATCGTCACAACCGAGCCCGTCGGATGCACCCACAGCCGTGCGTATCCGGCCACGCCGTGCACGACGCGACCGCTGCATCGCCATCGACTCGGACGTGAACAGCTTAGAGTCGAGATCCGACTCGAGCGTGGCGCCCCAGTCCGACAGCTTGAAGCTCCAGTTGTCAAAGCTCTCAAGCTTGGCCTCGTTGAGCAGCGCCTGGATACTCGCGGCCGACATCGCCTCGGGCAGTTGCGGCGACTGTGGGCCAGCAGATGATCCGGGTTGTGGCGGCGGCGCTACTGACCCGCGACGGCTACGCGCTTGGCCATGGCGTATGCCGCTGCTGGATGCGGGCCGGCTGCCCACGGGCGATGCGCCACGACTACTTGCTGCATCGCTCTCTCTGTCGCCACCGCCGATCTGGCTGTTGCCGCTCATGTCCAGCGGGTCCTGGCTGCCGCCCATGTCCAGCAGAAACGTAAAGTCCGAGTCAACAACATCGTTGACAACATCGCGTAGTTTGTCGGCATGCTTTGGTCCCCTTGTCGGCGTGTCTGGCGATGTCATGCTGCGGCCATTTCCACCAGGCGTCCCACCGCCGCCACCGCCGCCACCGCCACCACCGCCACCACCACCACCACGCCGCATGCTGGCCGTGCTTCCCATGTTGGCGCCACCAAGGGATCCTGATCGTGGACGCGACGAGCCCGGCCGCGATCCACCGCCGGCTCCAGGCGATAGCTGGTGTGTTGGGCTGCCTGCCACAGGCTGCACCGGTGGTTGCGGTGAGGCCGCTCGCAGCCGTGCCGATTTGCGTGCAAGCTGCTGAGCAGGCGGCAGGATCATCACCATCTTCTTGCCTTGCTCGTTCACCACTAGATTGTCGGCAGGCAGGTACACGGGTCCCTGCGGCTCTGCTTCGGTCAGATCGGGCGGCTCGACAGCTGACACCCGCGCCGAAGGACCCTCGACCGTGAGCTGCACAGTCGACATGCTGCCATCGGGTGCCGAAACGTCGATGCTCAGCTTTCTACCGCGCGTTGGTGTGTGCGCATCAAACGCGTGCATGTCAATGCTCGGTCGTCGGGATCCTTGCTGGCTTTGACCGCCCGTTGCAGCGAGGTTGAGGTAGCTGCCGCGGCGGGACGAGGCAGCGCTGCTTGCGAGCGATGCACCTGATTCGTCGAGGCCTGGCGCCAGCAGTGAATACCCGCCAAGGCGACTCGGGCCAGCCGGACCACCACCACCGCGTTTTCCGCTTCCACCTGTCTTGGAGCTCGCCCGTGCAAACGCATTGGCGATGCTCGACGGCGTGAGCGGCGTCTGGGGCGTCGACGGCTCGTCATAGCCTTGCCGACCGCGGTAGCCACCGCGCGAGTCGCTCGTCATGGATAGACTGCTGCCCATCAAACTGCCGCTGCTCGAGGCAATGGCTGTCGCCCCCGTCGCAATGCCACCACGATGCCCTTTGCCGGCATGGCGTGCAGTTGGGAACACAAGGCTACCTTGCGATGCAATGCCCGGCGATCCGATGGATCCCGACGCCGACGCCGACGCTGCCATGGTTGTTGCGCGCGTGCGAGCTCCTTTGGCTGGAAGCGGCCGTGGTGCACTGGCAGGCAGCATGGCAGCGCCTTGCGACGACGCCATGGCAATGCGGTACGATCCATCCGCAATCGACGTGTTGGACAGGTTGATGTTGGCAGTGCTGCCGTCTGTCGCGCTCGACAGACTAGCATGTGACAGAGTAAGCCCAGGCCGCGAGTCCATGCTCGGCGTTGCGAGCGAGTTTTGCGACTGGAGTGCCGATGACTGGCGGAAGGTGGTGGTGATCGGTGCCGGGCCGCTCTTGAGACTTGCACGCCGTGATGCCAGTCCGGCCTTTGAACGCGGCGGCTGTGAGGGCGATGACATCTGGCTGGCGACTGCTGCACGCGATCCTGTCTTTGCATCGGATGATAGCCGCGCTGCAGCGTTACCCGCACTGCCGCCAGTGCTGCCCCCACCGCTGCTTGTGCTGCCGACATCTCCCGCGCCGTCAGATGACATGTCCATCACAGACCCAAGCTGCGCCGCACTCCCAAAATCAAACATGGTCGATCCATAGTCCATGCCAGCGTCCTGATCGTCCATGTCCATGTCGACATACGCGACAACGCCGTTGTTGCTGCTTGCCAGAAACTGGGACCCGACCGTGGCGCCGCGCTGTCTGCTGCCCATGCCACCATTCATGCCGGCCACACTCGCCACGGATCCAGCATTCCTAGCACCGCCACCGCCACCACTGTTGCTCAGCGCGTCAGCCGCACTCAGCCTCCGCCCACCCCTGTCGCCGCGATTGCTCTGCTGCACCGACGCCACAGATCCGCTCATGTGCGACTGCATGCCGACCATGGACCCCATGGACGCAAACTCGTCGCCGAGTCGGCTGCCAAAGCCCGATATGCTCTGTGCAGTCGAGAGCATCATCGTGCTGCTGGCTAGATCGCTGCCGCCATACTCGGACGCCTGCAGTCCAGCCAGAGCCGCCTTGACATGCGGCTCGTCTCCGCCCATCGACTTGCGGCGCGTGTCCATGCCTCTGAACGAGGATGCACGCGCCACTTTGCTTGATCTGGCCGCGACTGGGTTGGTTCTTGGTCCTGCTTCTGTTGCTGCTGTTGCTGCTTCAGTTGTTTCTGGTGGCTGTTTGAAGGCGGAGGCACGACAGACGACATGCGTCGTGGATCGTCGGGTGTCGGTGGGACAAACATCATCTCGATCGCCTGTCCATCCGGCTCGGACTGCAGGTTGTCAAAAGACAGCACGGGTGTGGGGACCGTGCCTGTCGGTTGCGTGGGGAGCGTCTGCGATCGTTTCGGCCGTGCCGGCGTCTTCAATGGCACGACCAGCGACTGCTGTGACTGCTGCTGCTGCCCAAGCTGCTGCTGCGACGCGCGGATGCTTGTGCTCGATGCGCTCAGGTCGACGTGCGAGCCATCCGGTCCCGGCATGGGCGATCCAGGGATCATGGACAACCGCTTGATGTCCAAGCGGCCGCCACCGCCACTGCTTGCACCGCTGGCATTGAGAAACGACGAGCTGCCGCCAGAGCCACTGCCGCTGGAGCCGGCCGTCAGTTGACGCGAGCCGATGCTGCTGACGTGCGTCGCATTGCCGCCGCTGCTGCTGCGACCGCGACGGCCCTGCATGACGCTGTGGCCGCCAGCACCCATACTCGCGCTCAGATTCTCTTCCTGGATCGAGTCCCATGCTTTGAATCCCTTGGGCCGCTCGACGCCCGCCGTCATCGGAGCAGCCGTGTACTGCCTTGGCTGATCATTCTGCTGGCCGGCACCTGGCAGCGCGAGCGAGCTGTTTGACAGCGTCGCTGAGCGCTGTGAGCTTGATGATGTCTGCAGACCGCCCGTCGCGATGGCCAGATTCAGGCCCTTGCGTTTTGACATTTAGCCAAAGAGCCGAACGGTGACGCGCATTGGAAGCTGGAGGACGCGTTGTAAGTTTGATGCCGACGCATTGGTTGTTGCAAGATGCGCGCTGTTATCCGACTGGACGCTCTATATAGCTCTGGGCACGTTTATTCTCTATGGACTCAATAGGATACAAAAGTTGTTCAGACCACCGCCGTTGCGGATGACTTTTTTGGGAAAGGCTTTGGGCACGGTCAAGCCGCCTGTCCGGGACTTGGCTGCCGATTCGATCAGCGATGTCTGTGACCGCCAGCGGAAGAGATAGTATGCGAGCTTGCGTGCATGGTGATGCTCGACCAGATCAAAATCCAGCGAGTCCAGCATGTCGACAAAGAGTTCGTGGGTCATGTATCGCGAATTGGTGATGCACGGGAGCGGCAGCACAATGTACACCAGGCCCTTTGCGACCAGGAACTGCCGTGTACGACTGATCATTGTTCCTGTCGTGTGAGGGATGCTGTGGGTCAGATGTACGTGTGGGGCTGAAGCAAGACACGAATGGCCACAGGACGGCTCTGTATGCATACAAGCAGACGAGTAGGCCCGCTCACCTCGCGCAGCCGTATCGCCCACAAAGTTGACAACGAGCGACAGACAGACCACGTCAAAGAGATCGTTCTGCGTTGCTGGCCGGGGACGCTCGAAAAAGTCTTGGCGAAGGACCTTGGGCGACTGCGAGTTGAGATCGATGGACGTGACGTTGAGGAACGACGAATGCTTGGTGTACGTGTCGCCGGTGATGGCACCGACATCCAGCATGCGCAGCCGCACTCTGTCTGCCTTGGGTGCCTTGATCGCTTTGTTGCTGTGTCTGCTGCCGCCATCTGTCTCCGTGGGCGTGTCTGCCGAGGCATCGGCATTCAGCGCAGCGATCGCCTCTGGAGCCGAGGCGGCGTTCTTGGCATCGGCCTCTTTGCGCAGATGCGGCAGGATCCACTTGCAGGTCGCACCCCAGCCCTTGGAGCCGTCGCCGCCCTTGAGCGAGGCACGCTGGTATGCCTGCAGCCCGCCCATGGCGTCCAGCTCGGCCTGGATGCGGGCCATGTCGGCAGCGTTGCCGGCCTTGGCCGCCTTGTCGAGCTCCTTGTTGAGCGTGTGGTACGACGAGATGAGGCGCTGCGTGTGCTGCAGCGAGTGGATCTTGTCTGCCGGGAGCGTCGTCTTCGTCTTCGTCGCCGCGGCCTTGGACACGCCCCGTGCAGCCGTCAGCTGCGTGACCGGTTTGGGCAGCTGGCGCCGTTTGCCCATCGAGATTGTCGCCAAGCCGTCAAGTCGGTTGGTTGAGTTGACAGGCAAGCAAGCAAGTCGCCCAGCAAGCAAGTCGCCAGCCAAAGCAAGCACCCGCCACGGCCTGCGAGCATCCAGAGCCGCCTGCCTGCCTGCCTGCCTGCCTGCCTGCCTGCCTGCCTGCCTGCCTGCCTGCCTGTACGTGCGGGCCGGCCCAACTGTCTGACTGGCTGGCTGACTGACAGGCTGCTGACTGACGCGGCCCCCGACCGACAGACCAACTTACAGCCGACCGACCAACTTACAGCCGACCGACACACACACAGACAGACGCACACACCAACATACGCACAGCGACATGAACGTGCAGAAGCTGCAGCTGCTCGAGGCGCTCATCGACTCGAACCGCCAGCGCGCCAACTGGGACGGCCTCCGGGAGAACGTTGCCAAGTACCGCAGAAAGTACTACACGGCGGGCTCGGGTGCGTGTGCGGCCGCTGCTTGGTGCTGCCTGGTGCTGCCTGCGATGCCCATGGTCCTGTGCGTCTGGCTGCGTGCTGGCTGAGTAGCCCAGTCCGTGTGGTCTGCGGATCTGCCATCCAGCCCATCCAGCCCAGCCAACCCAAGCTTGCCGGCTGCCACGCCTTGCGCCACATTGACGTGCTGACGCCTGCACTGCCAATCATTCCCCTTGGACGGCGGCAGCCCTCGAGTATCTGGTGCTTGCAGAGATCTCGCTCAACTCGGTCTCGGGCTGGACCGCCAAGCAGCAGGTTCCCTACGACCAAGGCCCCGATCTCGTGCATGTGCCGTCGCCCTCCGTCTCGCCGCAGATGGTCGACGAGGCCATCAAGCTGCTCGACAAGGCCATGGCCGCTTCTTCCACCAACCCGTCCGCGACTGACCTGCAGACCATCTGGGCAAATGTAATCAACCCCTTGGCCGGTCGGCATTGCATCCGCACCGGATCGCCTCATCGGTCCGTGCACTGACGCCGCCTTGCATGTCCCCAACAAACAGCAAGCGGCAGTGCTCCGTGGCCGCATCGACATTGCCCTGGGCAAAACTCACGAGGGCATCCAGCGACTGCTTCTTGCAGAGTTTCCGGACCAGCTCCCTCCTGGCGCTGGCACATATGCGCGCACCATGGCCGTCATGAGAAGGGTTGTCCTGGGTCAGTCACGAGATCGCGTCTGCAATGCGACTCCACCTGCAGATCGACTGACTGCCGCGCTGACTCACACTGCGCCGTGCGTATCATGGGACAGGTTGGGCCTACACCATGACAGGAAAAGAAGAGGCGGCACGAGACGCCTTTTGCGCTGCTGGAAACTTTATTGCGTCCATCATCCCGCTCTCGGACCTGGATGTTTCGCCGCTGCAAACCAAGATCCACGAGCAGGAGCCGGACCAGTGGGTCGTCTGGGCAGAGGACGCGCTGTACTTGCAGTCCATGGCACTCATTCGCGCAAAGTAAGCCCAATCTGCTCCATGGCAACGATGCATGGCTCTAACCCGCAAACCATCACTCCGCACCGGATGGTCATAGTCAGGTCGAGGATGCACGGAGAGCCCTGCGTCTGTACATCCAGCTCGTGTCAAACACACCTTCGACATTTGAGATTGCCAAGCGGATTGCCGTGTTCCGCCACCACATCATGTATCTCTTCGAGTCCCTGCCCGAGTGGACCGTCTTTTCGGGCGTCGCTTCCACTTTCGACCTTTCCCCCTCTCGGTCAAATCCGCCTGCCCATATCGTGTCCGTCTATGCAGACTTGCATCGCGTTCTGCCGCAGTACGAGAAGCTGCTCACGACGCTTACGCCGTTCCCGCGCGGCGAGGACTCGTCGATGCTTGCACAGGATCGCTACAAGCGTCTGATGGAAGCCTACGACTGGATTGTCAAGGCCGAGGTTCTGTACGCTCGGCGTCCAGATGAACAGCTCGGCGATGTCATTGAGCGGCACTACAGACTCATCGAGACGCTGTATCGGGCAACCAAGCACACATTCCAGTCGATGCGGATCCTGCGCTACATCGCGCACTCCTTTCTCGGCCTCCTGCTGATGCATGGCGACAACATTGGTCCCGACGAGCGCAAAGAGGCAGAGTGTGCCGTCTCAACCTATGTCTTCTACTGGGACAAGAAGAGCTCACTCGTGCTGGATGCCAAGCGCAAGGAGATGGAGGATGCTGTTTCTCGCGCTGCCACCAATTCCGAGCGGCCCGATGCCCTGGATCGTCAGCTGACGCGGCTTGTGTTACGCGAGGAGAAGCGCGCTCAGGCTGGCCCCATCCACGGCCCACACGAGGCGTCTGTGCCGTCCGGAGTCAAGATTGTCGCAGCGGGCAGCGATGGCCAGGGAGTCTCGCCGCCATCGCCCACTCGCCAGCGCATCACCGATGCCATCACGTCGGCCGTTTCGCCCAACACCACCCCGCTCGGGCTGCTTGGTATCAATGGCGAACAAAGCCTTCACACCAACTCGGTGATGCCGAGCGACATCTCGACTGGCTACGATCCCTCAGTCGTCCATGATCGGCAACGGACGAACCGCAGTGGCCAGAGTGCCGAGAATGCGGATGATGACGAGGCATACCCGACGTCCGACAGCCCCGTGTTCACCTCTGAGCAGGCCAATGCATTGCAGAGCCGCGCGTTTCTGACGAGCGTAGAGGGCGAGTCGCCTTCCGATGCTATTGGTGTGCTGCTCACAGGCATGCGCATTCTGCTGCTCACTCATGGCGGCAATCGCAATAAGGTACGTGTGCCAACGTCTGTCCATGAGCGACTGCACTGTCACTGGCTTGCTCAACTGTCTGTGTGCTGACACCAATCTTGACGGCACATCAACAGCTCGAGCTGGCTGCCGAGTATGGCATCAAGGCGTATCACTTGGCCACGGCACACCTGGCACACCTTCCCAACTACAACCTCGTTCTCAAGAACGTGTACCAGTGGCTTGGCGTTGTGTTTGGAGAGCAGGCGCAGGAGATGATCAGCAGCAAAGAGGGCCGTGCACTGCAAGCCGATTCTGTCGACATGTTCCAAAAGGCGGCTGCACTCGGGCATAGCGACTATCTCCTCTACTACCAGCTTGCTCTCCAGCTGGCCGAGGTCGGCGAGTTCACCGACGCCATTGACGCCATCCGCAAGTCGATTGATCTCAACGGTCTCTATCCCAATGCGTACAATCTGCTGGCTCTCATGCTGAGCTCCAAGGGACAGCATCTCCGCGGCCTGCAGATCATTCGCGAGGGCTGGCTCTACTGCATCACCGAATTTGCAAAAGCGCAGCTCATCAAGATTGGCGACGCGGCACATGGCAAGGATCTAGAGTCGTTGATTACTTGGGATGCAGTGCCCATGGACGTGCGCGAGGATCTGATGAACCTCAGACTCACCCAGGTTGCGCTCGAGCATGCACGCTACGGTGCTCGCATCTCGCTCGACACGCTGCTTGGCATGTTCACCATGTTACGCCGTGTGCTCGGTCTGCCTCCTTCGTTTGACGACCGCAAACGCAGCGACTCGTCAGAGCCGCGTCGCAAGAGCCTGGATGTAAATAGCGGCAGCAACGAGCCGCGGCCGCTGGCGCATTCTGGCAGCGCCATCTCATTGTCGCACAATGCTGCCAACGGCAACGCCCGCTCGTTGTCGCAGTCACCTGTCCCCAAGTCGTCCAGCTCAGCAACACACCTCCCTGCATCTGCACACCGGTTCCGCATGCACGATCTCCTGATCTCCCTCTGGCTCACGACATCGGCAGTGTATCGCGAGCTCGACCTCTTTGACGATGCGCGCGAGGCAACCGAGGAGGCTGAACGGCTGGTTGATGCACTCGCCAAGATCGAGGAACGCATCGACTTGTCACCCAGCAGATTGTTCCGCGACCCTGTCCTTGGCACGTCGACGAGCCACATGTCTCTGGCAAGCGCGCATACCACCAATCTCGGACCTACCAATCGCGCGCGTATGAGCAAATCCAAAGTGCGGCGTGTTCCGTCGGGCGATGTGCGTGGCCATGCCCACAAGTGGGGATTCGCCAACCGCAACGTCCGTCGTGTCTTGGCTGATTTGGCCTTTGAGGTACGTGCGGCCATGCATTCTGTCGCTTCTCTTTGATCGAGCACAGCCGACTGACATGGCGTGCGTTGTGATGACGCGCTGGGCCAACAGCAAAACATGATCCAGTTTTCCATCTTCAAAGCACAGGCCCGCAAGCCCGTCGTGGACAAATACAACAACTACTTGTCACCTGTTGCCAAGGTCGAGGCCGAGCGGCAATCGCAGCAACGCAAAAACACACGCATGCCTCTGGCACGCTCCAATGCGTCGATCGCCTCGACGATGTCCAACTCCACGACCAATGTCACCAACACTGCCAACGACCGCTCATCCTCTGAAGACGTGTCTGGCGGCGGCCTCATGATCGAGGTGTCCTTTGAGAACGGCGTCATGGGCGTACTGACCTCGTACGACGATCTCGCGTCCACGGGCCGCCACAGCTTCGTGCCCATGTCGCCGACCTCACCCTCACAGCCAATGACATTGCCGGCCAACGGCGAGCTGAAACCTGGCCAGCCGCAGTCTCAGGGACAGGCCAAGTCCCAGCCGGCTATTCCGCCGTACATGCTCCTTCCGCGCGTGCAGATTGACCAAATCATCGCATCGGCCCAGCAGATCACCATTCTTGACCCGGACCACTTGCCGTCGCGCGTGCACCTCGGCATCCTCTACCTCGAAAAGGGCGACCTTGTGCTCGCCGAACACTGGCTCGAGCGCGCATGCTCCCAGTCCAAATTCCGCGGTGCTGGCGGCGGTCGGTCGGGGCTCTCCAGCATCTATGGCGGCGCAACGGGTGTGTGGGGATGGCTCGCGTGGAACAAACTCGCGTCCGTCTTCCGGGAAACGGGCCGGCGCTCTGATGCGAAGCAGGCCATCTTCTTTGCGATGGATTTGCAAAAGATGCATTGTGTGCGTGGGTACGAGTGTCTGCCTCGGTACCTCACTGGCGGCACGGGGGCGTGGTAAGCATTCTTCATTGGCGCATTTTGAAGCAAGCAAACAGGGTAGCGAGGCAAATAAAGCCGCTGCCCGTCATACACACAGCCGTCCACTCCAGCCATCTGGCCACTGCATTTCGAAGAGGGTTTGTTTTGGATCTTGCTGTTGTTGACACATGGCTGCAAGTGGCGACGACAATGCAAGCGGGGTTGGTCGGCAGCAGAGCGGTGCACCGTCTCATGGCCGACAGCAGCGACGACGCACTGTCCGCATTGCAAGCAGCGCAGACAGTGGCAGTGCGTCTGTGAATCCAGAGCCGCCAAACGCGCGCAGCCACTCTGGCGTGTCCACAAGCCGCTCCTCACAACAACCTCAGCAACCGCAGCAACCGCAGCACGATCAACAAACGCAGCCACTCACACAAGACAGCAGCGCGGCTGCCGCTGGGTTCACCCACATGTTCTCCAGCTCGCCGCTGACTGAGGAGCCCAGCGAGACGGTTGACGACACTGCTTTTTCCAGCAGCAAGCACACTCGTCAGCTCCACAGGGATTCCCAGGCTGGTGTCCACAGAGACAGCGTCACCAGCAGCAACGGTGCACCCAATGCACGACGCCGACTTACCATGCATCGCAAGAAGGTGCACGACGGCCACGGCACCCACTACGACGCGGACGCTCATGACAACGACCGGCAGGTCAGATCAGCCACCACCGCAGACGCCGATGACGAGGGCGGCAAGTCCGAGAGCAGCAGCGGTTCTGGGAGCAGCGACGACGAGGATGACGGCGAGATGCACCACCGCCACCACCACCATGGCGGCGACCACGCCACGCCCATCATGCCTTGGAAGAGCGTGGCGCACAAGATTGAGCGGATTGCTGTGCGGCATTTTGGTGCGGCCAAGGTGCGGGAAGTCAAGCGCATGATGATGACCGCAGCGGCCGCCAATGCTGCAGCAGTGACTTCGGGCGCCGTGCGGCCGTCTGTCTATGGATTCGGCAATCTTCCTCCTGCCGATGGTGCGGGCGACACGGCAGCGGCATCCGTGGCGGCAGTGCCATCGCGTCGTGGCGCAGTGCTGGACGCCACGCGGACGCCTAACGCACTGCTGCATCAGCAGCAACAGGGCCAGGGCGAGCAAGCCGTCAGCCGCAACCGCATCTCGGTCGCTCTGGGTGGCCTAGGCGGGATTGATGTCGGCCAACGACGGCCCGTCTTGGTGATGCCACAGCGACGCGGGCGTATCACAGGCTCGTCGGCCAACCTTGCCATCCAAGACGCCATCGACGCGGCAGACGAAGCCATGGCAGACGCCGCCTCGCCCACATCCGGCCTCATGGGCGGTCTCTCCTCAAGCGGAGGCCATGCCGCGCACGGCGCCACCTCGCTCAACATCAACATCCCACACGGCTGCCAACTCGTGCGCACGATGCTGCACACCAAAACGACGCTCAAGTCCGTCGTCTACATGCCGTTTGGCGAAGTTGAGCGCTTCGCCTCGGCCGATCCGCAATTTGCACACATCTGGCGCGGCCCTACGCATGTGCTCAAGGTCGCCATCCGCCAAAACAAGGACACCCAGCCAACGTCCGTGACCGGCCTCAACCGCTGGCTGTATATCCGCAAGTGGCGTATCCTCATCATCTCGACGCTGCATCTCGAGCTCAAGATCCTGGACGCGGGCCTCAAGGTGCTGTCGGCCATCGCGTCGCCCAAACCGGTCATCAGTCTCGAGTTTGTCGACGCGGCCGACGAGATGGTCGCTGGCGGTGTCGGCAGTATCACCATCTGGCGCTTCGTCAAGGGCCGCAGCTCGTCGGGCGGAATCTACGAATTTGGCGACCCCCGGCTCGTGATCTCGGATCTCCAGATCGACGAGTGGATCACGTTCACGGCATACGATCGCACGCGCGACCTCCTCTATGCTGTCTATGACAACAACGTCAATGTGAGTTGTAGCAGGCACTGGTGCTGACCCAAACCTGGCTTGACCGTGTTTGGCGTCGCCTGGTGCACTGGCTCTAACCTCCCGTATCCGTGTGTGGATGGCAGATCTACAATTACAGGACCGGGCAGCGTGTCGAGATCATGCGCAACATCCACGAGCATTCGATCTCGGCTGTGCTTCTCTACGAGCCGCTCGGGTTCTTTATCACGGGATCCAAAGACTCTGTCGGTGAGGCTGGATGTCCTGGGGTGTGCGCTACGGATCTTTGGGCTGACCAAGGGATGCTAGTGCGCGTTTGGAACCAGCAAAACTACCTGCTGTACGAGTTCAAGGATCATAGCAGCACCATCACCGGGCTGTGCCACGTCAAGAGTTTCGGCAGCATGCCTTCGCCGTACATCTTCTCGTGCTCGCTGGACGGCACGATCCGCATGTGGAACCTCGAAAACGGACGCTTTGTCTACAAGTGGGCATCCGCAGATTGGGTCGTGGCTGCTCAGGTCTGACTGCTGACACGGTACTCGTGCGTGAATGGCAGGATGGATACACAGGCAGAGTGTCTGGGCATGGACTGGATGAAGGACGGCCACTTTTACAGTTTCTCGTCTGAGCGGATCAACGTGTGGTACCTCAACCGCTTCTACTCGACATACACGCTGGTCAAGTAAGAGTGGCACACCCATGCAGCGTTCATCTGAAAGCCATGCGCAGTAACACGTCATGGCTTTAGCTCGCCGGTTATATCACTGTCGCGAGCGCACATTCAGGGTCTTCCGGCACGCATCTTGGCTGTCGCATCCGACGGATCTGTCAGCCTGGTATCGGCACGCACGGGCGAGCGACTCATCACAGCGTTCCCCGTCATGGCCGACACCATGGTCGTTGATGGCATCTACGACATATCCCAGGATCGCGTGTACATTCTCACAACCAATGGCGACATCACCGTGTTCTCGTCAATGTCAAACCCGTGCACCATAGTCGATGAGTGGCGATACATTGGCAAGTCTATTCCGCGTGCGGATATGCTGGACCACCAGCTGACATGATGTGGTCTTGCAGCGCAACAGGAGAAGATGACGTCGATCCAAGGCGTGCCTGTGCGCGTGGATGTCATGAACGTGCCCGATCACAACGACAAGCCCGTTACCATTTTCTTGCTCGTGGGCGGCACAGAGAGCGGGCAGATTGTGTGTCGCGATGTGCGGCAGCATGGAAAGCAAGAATGCCTCGTACAGGCCCACACGGGCAGCATCAACTCTATCCTCGTCGACCCCAACGGCGAGCACATTTTCACCGCGTCTCAGGGTTCGTCTCGAGGTGCTGGCGATCCGCATTCTGAGCATTTGCACTGACAAGCAACACTCGACAGACTCGACGGTCAAGATATGGACTATCGAGTATCTGGATGCTCCAGCCGGCAACTCCAAGCCCATTGAAAACTCGTACCACGGCAAGACGGGCGGTATCGCCCATCTGCTGCTGACACCGCACACCACCATCAACACAACACCGATCGAGGGCGTTCCGCTGCACTGTTCCTTCAGCCCTGCATTCCGGATCCTTGCCGTCGCCATGGAAAACCATTCTGTGCGACTGTTCATCATCGGGTCTAGCAAGCAAATCAGTGCGTGTGTGCATGCACAAACATCAGTACCTCTGGATTCATTGACTGACCGTAGTTGATGCTGTAACAGGGCAACTCAAGCAGCATCCAAGAGACGAAAACCACACGCAAAGCATCACCAAGATCGCCTACTACCAGACACAAAACATGTGCTTCTTTGCATCAGCAGGAGCAGACGGCACGGTCAAGATCTGGGACGCGTTGGCCAACACGCTTATGAGGTATGGGCTTCATCCACACCAGCCAGCGTACACGCGCAGTCGCACTCACTCTCCTTCATTGACAGGGAAATGCAATTCAACGAAGCAGTCACCAGCATCTGCTTTGCCAACGCCAGAGCAGACTTGCTGGTGGGCCTGTCTGACCAGATTGCGCTTGTGCAGATCCAAGACTACCTGCCAGCCAAACAGTTGCTGCAACTGCTTGAACGCGACTGGATCGACGATGTGATCGAGTCGTCCACAACATTTGACGCGACGCTGGACTTTTGGAAGCTGTACCGCGAAAAGATTAAGCCTGATGGGAACATGCCTTTGCGGTGGTACAGGCGAGTTTGCCTTCCATGTGCCGGCTTGCTCCGTGCTCGAGTATGCTGACTGCGCAGACTGCGGTGGGTGTCGCGTAGTGGGTCGCTTGAAAAGACCTCGAGGGCCGCGACGTCTCAGCTGGACAAGTTTGAGCGGGACCACGTTGGGTATCATGTGCGTGTGCTATGGCTCATTGGTGCACGGCCTGCATGAATGGCACTCACCCGCCACACGACAGGGAACGGATTTCATGCATCTGAACGAGATGCTCAATCCGCAGGTGCCAAGCAGCAGCGAGGCTGTCCAGACACGCATCGAGCCGCTCGAGGCAGCCATACCCCCACTCGACAGAAACGAGATCAAGCCACAAAAGCGGCGGTTCTTTGACGAGGAAGAGGGCGATGCCAAGACCGTGTACCAGGTGCCTGAGATGTCATTTGAGGCACTCATGGCGGCCAACGAGCGCATCCGCAAGCGCATAGACGATGTCGCCGAGCAGCGCAAAACCAACTCGGGATCCGACCCGTTTAGCACATTCACGCCGGGCGGGCTCGACAAGAGAGAGCGTCCGTTTGACAAGACCAGTCCGGGCCAGGCTGTCCTCGACACTGCCAGCAGAACGATGGAGGCAGCCAAAGACACGGTGCACACGATCGTGAGCAGGGAAGAATCGCCAGCATCCGACCGACCCAACTCGATGCTCGACAAGCCACGCAACCAGCCTCTTTCCCGCGAGCACGTTATCGAAGTCCTCGAGCGTGCGCGTGCACGCAAACTCGCACAGGAAGCTGCCGATCTCGAGAGGCAGCGGCTCGCGGATCTGAAAGCGCAAAGGGAACATCCAGAGCGGATCACGCACAACCAGAAAATGGCGCTGCGCAAAGGGTGGATCATTGACCGCATGGCCAAGTACGGTGGTGCCCCCAACTCGGTCATTGCAGGTGACGTTGAGCATCTGCAGGATATGGTGCGCCAGCAGAGGAAGCGCGACCAGGCGGAGCGTGAGAAACGCATACAGGATAAACTCGAGGCGGCAGAGCTGTTGCGCAGACGGAGACGACAAAGAAACGATGATGGGTCGCCTGGGACAGCGGACAGCAACGGTGCCAATGACAGCAAGGACGACGATGATTCGGACAAGGACAGCGATGCCAAGAGCCAGATCTCGATTGACCTGGACACGTCCGAGGCGAATTCCGAGGAAGAGATGCCGCCTGCTGGCGAAGGCGATGCGGCCACGGCAGGCGAAAAGAGCCCAAAGAAGACTGACAAGAAGAAGGGCAAGAAGGCGAAAGGCAAGCCCAAAAAGTCGGTTGTGGCCGCTGATGCCAAGGCTGGTGGCAAGACCAAGAAACGCGCGGGCAAGGGCCCTGCACAGATCCACCCTCGCCTTCGGCCACCCACGCCACCGACACCGCCGCCCGAGCCTGTCGAGGAGCCTGTCGATCCCAATGCTGCCGCCGCAGTTGACGGCGAGGACGCTGGTACTGAGACTGCCGGTCCATCCTCGGACCAAAGCAGCGATCTGGTTGGCACGGCGCAGGCTCTTGACGGATCAGCGTCGACGCTGGCGTCCGGCAGCAAGGCGAGCCTGGAATCAAGCAGCAGTCTGTTGAGTACCAAGGGCTCTGACCGCGGCGCGACAGATGGCAGCGTGAATGATGTCGGCAAGAACAAGCAAGTCGGCGCCAGCACTGCCGGCACGAGTGCCACCAACGGTTTCAGCAACATACGCGGCATCAACAGCCCCGAGCGTGAGCTTGGAGCACACATATCCGTCTTGGACGGCCCGGCCGCTGGCAAGCCGTCGGGAAAGCAGAGCGATGCGTCGCGCCAGGGCAGTGTGTTCCATGGCCGTGACCAGCATCCATTCAACCCCAAAGTGATGCTGCCCAACCAAGTGCGGCATGCCAAACCGCAGCGGTGGCGGCAGATGCGCGGACTGAATGCCAACCACGCCGACGGCGGCCATGACGAAACCATCATGGAAGACGAAGGCCAGGGGAATGGCGAAGACGTGTCGGCAGCCGATCCAAACGCAGCGTGGGAGCCTGTGCACCATCTGGAGATATCCAAGGAAATCGCGTCCAAGCTGTCGTGGGATCTGTTCAAGACGGCATATGTCTCGCGGGACGAATGGAACCCCGAGCAGCGCGTCCTCGACCAGCTCAGCAGCACAACCTGGTTTCGCGGTCTGGGTGTAAGCGATGTGGTTGAACCAGCACTGACAGCGAGCGGCATTCTAACACTGAGCCATGCACACAGAGAAAAGAGGTCAACATTACCAATCTGGTCGAGTCGGTCTTTGACGTGCTCAAGGAAGGCTTTTGGTCCGAGCGAGTGCAGGCCGCCAAGGCCCTCTTGTACCTCTTTCACACGTTTGAGCAAGACTTTACCGACCCGCTCAACCAGATCATCCACCCGCAGCTCGACTTTATGCAGGACGAGAGCTGGCAGGTCCGCACGCAGATCATCAACAACCTTGCCTCGTTCCAGACGTACAATGAGGATATCGTGTTTGCGCTCGTGGTGGCGCTGGCTGACAAGAACCCAAGGGTTGTCGATGCGACGATCAACACGCTCGGCATGTTTGGGATATCAAGTAGCTATGCGCTCCGCAACGCCATGATCCATTTCAGGATGATTGTGCCGCCAGCAAACGAGCGGCGCGGGTACTACGATCCACTGGATGTGAGTGTCTTGCCGTGCTGCTGGACAGAGAGGGTGCAGGACTGGAGCCGGCGCTAACTGACCTGCTCACCGTCCAGGATCTCGAAGCGCGGCTCAAGCGAGCGATGGAGCAGGAGCAATGCGGATTAAACGACGACATCCTCAAGTGGATGTACGGCATTGACAAGCGCGTGTACGGCCAGCCGTTTCCACGCCCAGACTCGAGTGTCGTGACGCTCTGCGCACACCCGCCGCCGGCAGCTTCCAAAAAGTCGGGACGCCGTCGCACGTACCATTCATTGCTGCTCGGCAACGGGTTTGGCGCCATGACAGCAGCAGCAGGGTTTGGCATGATCGGTGGTGCACGGCTCGGGCTGCGCAAACCGCCAGCGCATCTGCCGCCGATACCGCAATATGGCCCAGCTACAGGCCGACGTGCTGGAAAGACCCATGGTGCGAGGGCACCGCATCATGGGGCAACCATCCCCATGCAGCCGCGAACATCGGCACGGACGATTGTCGTGTCGCGGCTCGTGTCGCCTGTACCTGCTGATGCATCTCTGGCCCAGCAGCCGCCGCCCCAATCACACACGCAGACACCAAAGTTGGCTGACGGATCACAGGACGGTTCTCAGATGCAAGTGCAAGACATGGCCCTTGATGGCCAACAGCAGCAACCAACTGCAGATACCCTGGCAACACAAGACAGCGTGGCAGATGCGTCGTCAGTGCACGTATCGATCGCCGATATGGTGACGGCACCGGTCTCTGCCGCATCCAGCACGCCATCCATCAACGCATAAGACCGAATAAACAGGACACTGTGCTTCATTTTTCGATGCGTGCAGGGACATGCGACCGCATTTCCCGGTCGCTCGACGGATGCCCCTCACGGAAACACCGCATGCAGTACGGATCATCGTCGCAGTCGGCACACCGGACAACCGCGTCTTCGTTGCAGATGCAGCACCACTTGTCTGGATCGCTGTCGGTGCCAGCACCGCCGCGTGTCGACGGTGGCTTGATGCCAAAGTCTGACATGGACGGCGGACGCGGCGGTGCGCCTGGAAGCGAGCCGCCTCCAGCTTTCGTAACAGATACGCGCGGTTTTGGGTGCATCAGTTGACGCTCTGGTCGGTGCTGCTGAGCCACCAGATGCTGATGCTGATGCTGATGCTGATGCTGGTGCAGCTGTTGGCGCCGACGGCTTGAACTCTTTGAGGCCAGCCACACGCTTCTCGAGCAGCATCTCCTGCACTTGCGCCGGATCCCCGTACTGTTTCTCCAGCTCGACTTCTTCCTTGACCTGGTTGATCAGCGACAGGACGTCATCGTGGTCATCGGCGTCGTGGTCACGGCGCGTCGAGGACGGCGGCATGCCCAGCGGCGACGTCAGCAGCACCTCGTTGTAGTCGACAAACGTCGAGGATGGGATATAGTGTTCGGGCTGGCTGCTGACTTGGGGCAGTGGGGTCTGGGGCACTGTGATGTGGGCCTCTTCATAGGCCGAGATATCAACGTCGGCCAGCAACGACGCATCGTGGAGCAGCGCTGCGATGTCGTCGTCGGTTGGGTCGTCCGTGGGGAGCGTGTAGTTGGAGACCCGGCGTGCGGCTGGGCGGAGGGGCGATGTCAGTGCGGCTGCTGTGGACGCTGCCTCGGCTGGGAGCGCTGCGACCGGGTCTTTGCCTGTAAGCTCCTTGAGTCGGCTGGCTAGCTCGCTCTCGCTATGCGTGCGTGTCAGTGTGCGCATCTACAGGCATGTGGCAAGGGTCGCATGCCCCACACACACACACACACAGACACCAGCCAAGCAGGCACACCTTGGCACACTGCCTGCTGCATCTGCTGCCACCGCACTCTTGCTTCCGTTGGCGCCGCCGCCGTTCTTGAGTCGCTCGAAACGCTCTCTCAATGCGCGATCAGCGTCCATTGGGTGAATGTGAGATGTGGGATGTGAGATGTGATGTATTATTGTGCGCTTCAACAGGACAGACACGGCAACCTCAAAACGACGACTTGAGCTGGACACAGACACGGTCAGCCGGAAGACTACACGGCAAAGCATGCCAAGCACGCCACCCACCATTTCGACGCTTGTGCGCAGCGCTTGGATCCACGTGTCCATCTCCTGTCCGGTCCGTGCACGCAACAAGAACGACCGTGCCCGCACAGGCTGCACGCGGAACACGTACTTGTGCTTGGAATAGTCTGGCGCAGCATCGGCCCGTGTGAGCGTGTTGAACGTAATGACTTCATCCATGCTGTACGAGACCGAGTGGTGGAGGACGGTGGTGCTCTGGGCAGGGTCGGTCGTGTCGCCGGGTTTGGTGCGCGACTTGGGTGCCAGACGCAGGCCGCTGAAGCTGAGATCCACAAGAGAGTCGGTGATGCTGCGGACACGCGACGAGTCGAGCCGGTTGCCCGCCACCGCCGCCGCCCAGCCCAGTGCCGTGGCCAGCACTCATGTCGAGATGTGCGTGGTTGCTTGACGTCAATGGCTGGCGGTACGATCCGGACAGCGGGTCTTGCAGGGGTTTGCTGCTCAGTCCGTCTGCCATGGACGCACTCATGAAACTGTCCTGCTTGCCGAGTGTGTGCGTGAAGCCCATGGATCCAGATGCCTGCCGCTGGTGATGCCCATGCCCATGCTGTGGAAACACTGGCTTGGTCGTGGTAGCAGACGTTGGATGTGGATGGTGTGCATGCTGGTGATGGCTGGCACCGCCGTCCGCGGACTGATCCATGGCTTTGGCGAACTGAGCGCGTCGAATGACTTGGACAGCGTTGAGGAGAGTCCGGCAGCACATTCTGCGGAGACATTCTTGGTTGCAGACCCGTTATGCCAAGAGCGTTTGGTGAAGATAGCAGCTGCGACTGCGACTGTGCTGATGGCTGGCGTGAATGGCCCGTCCTGGGCGAGGATTCATGGTGTGCCGTCGTGACTGCAGATGAGAGTGCAGATGTCGACACGGCAGACAAGTAAGGCACAGATCGCGCCTCGCTCGCGTGCGAGAGCGTGTCGATGTCATAGTGGCCATTGTCAGCCTGCTGTCGCGTCTGCATCATGGACGTCAACTTGGACGCAGAATCAAGCATCCCACTGCCGCTGCTGCCCTTGCCATTGTCGTATCTGCACAGCTTGAGCACATGCCCGTCAAGTACGGCCCACACACGCACCCAGTCGCGTTTCTTGGCTCTGCTGCCGTCGTCTTCTGTCTCCTCCTTCTTTTGCAGGATGCCTTGCAATAAAAGCGCTGTCTTGCCATTACGGCCCATGCCTGCCTGCTTGACGACTGCTATCTTTGGATGGCTTGCCTTGAGTCGCTGGTGCTGCATTTGCGGATTATTCTGTTGCTGTTGCTGTTGCTGTGCTGGCGTGCGTCCTGGCTTGGGCGGCACGGGTGGCGGTATTCCAGTCCGCACTGCCAATGGCTCACGGGAAACGCTTCGTCCAGCGTCGCCATCATAATCGCTTGAAAGCTTCTGTCTTGGCCAATCGCCCGCATCAGCATCAGCAGCGCCTGAGCTTGTACCACATGTATCGCCAAGCAAGCATCCGTCGCTGCGAGTGCGTCCGTGTCGCGCAAGCCGATTCGGAGAGCGGGCCAACGCGTTGTGGGATTCAACAAGGTCAGGCTGCACGCTCCACGGACTCGCTGGCGTGCCTCCTGAACTGGCATCCTCGTTGTGGTTGCCGCTTGCATCGCTGTCACTGGCGCTAGACTCTGATGAACTGCTGTCCGTCGTGCACGCCGTATGACTTGGCTCGGCTTGCTTTCTCTGCAGATCCGCGGTTGCAGAAGCAGCAGCAGCAGCGGCAGCAGCGGTGGCTGGACTTCCAGTGCCGACAGAACCAGCACAAGGCACAAGTGACCGGTTGCGCGGCTTGGGCGGGAGTGGCGGCGGTATCCCCGACGGTGATGGCGACACGGGCCGGCTTGCACTCTGTGCACCAGCAGAACTAGCGGCAGATTCCTTGGATATGGCTTCGGCCGCCATCAGCAACTCGTCCAAGGATTTGCGTTGCAGGGCATGGTCGAGTAGCTGTCCCGGAACAGCATCAGCACCATCATCCAAGCCGCCAGACGAACAACCGGTCGATCCAACTCTGCTTTGGCCGTGTTGGCAAGCCTCGACATCGTCATCAGTGCCTTCGTCTTGATCACCAGCGTCGTCGTCGTCTGACTGAGAGTTGCTTGAGAGCTCAATGAGACCCAGCTCGAGCGCGTTGTCCACCTCATCGTCACTGACCTGGCTGGCATGCCGCCGCACCAGGTGATGGTCATGGTTGGTACTGCCCGTCGATGCGCGCGAATGCTCTTTGGGCCGCGATCCACGACGGATATGCTTGATCAGACCCTTGACGACCGACCGTTTGTGGTGGTATTTGTGTTTCGGACTGTGGGATGCTGCGCCAGATGACAGAGACCGATCGCGCGTTTGTCGCTGAGGGCGAGAGAGCGGCGCTGGAGGCGGCTGCGAGGGCGGAGGAGGAAAGAAGAGCGATGGTGTCATGGGTGTCATGGGCATCATGGGCGTCATGGGCGTCAATGGCGCATGCAGCTGGTTCAGATAATGCGGCAGAATGGTGTACCCAGCACCCGTCTCGACAGGGTCCGCAGTGTCAAGAGCGTTGTTGTTGACAAGGACGCGTGGCTTGGGCTGCGATCCGGAAGCTGCCAAAGCTGCCTCTGCTGTGCGGTCCGGGTCTTGCTGGTCGTCATTGCTGCTGTCACTGTCCATCGACCCACTTTGCACATGCCGCCTTTGATGAGCCTGGTGGTGCATGCGAGACTCGTCGCGCGCTTCGCCGTTGAACGATGCCATGCGAGTGTGGACGCGGCTGCCCGTCGGTCGGTGGTCGCCAAACCCTTGCCCGCTCGATTCAGCCGGATGTGCGGATAGTGGCGTCAGGGCAGCCGAGGACCCAGCCGACGACTCGGCCGACCCCACCAGAATGTCCAGACGAGGCCGGTCGCGTTTGATCCGCCGTGATGGCATCGTCCATGAACGATTGTTTGGATCGGCAGAGCCAGTCAAGGCATTCGCATCATCCTCGGGGGCAACTGCGCGTCCCGATGTTGACGGCGATGTGAAACCACGGCGTGCAATATCGCCAGAGCTGCTGCCAAACTCTGTGTCAGCAACAAGTGCATGCGATGATCCCATGGACGTAAAGGACAGCATGTGGTTGCTGCCACTCAAGCCTCGGTCATTGTGCGACCGCTTGGACGGGATTCCTGCATTGTGCGGTCCAAGCGGAGTGGATGTCGTCGGACTGGCCATGACGCTGGCACCCGCATTGCCACTGTTGCTGCTGATGCTGGTCCTCATGACGCCGCTGCTGTTGGCGCGCAGAGAAAAGTCGAATCTGCGGTGCGTCCCTCGGCTCCTGTCGCCACCTGCCGACCCGTCCTCCGTTGATGTCGATGCACTATGGCCACCACCGCCACCGCCACCGCCACTGCCCTTGGCCTCGATCATGTAGCTCAGACGGTAATGATCGTCCTGCGTGACTTGTATCTGGTCTGGCAAGATGACGTTCTGCGAGATAGCGTCAATGATGCACTTGATGCGCGTAAAGTTGTACGTGCACGACATGCGCCACCTGTCGAGATCCGCAATCAAGACGTAAAACTGTGCATGCCGCTCTTCGTACTGCTTGGCACGCTGCGGGTTCCCCTTGTCCTTTTTGAGACACTCGAACACAAACGTCAGATCGCCCAGGTGCGTGCCCAGGTATGGAACGCACGGCGGCTTGGCTTGTGCGAGCCGTCTGCGGTACACGTCGTTGTTGTTCTCCAGCGACGCCAGCTCGGCCAGTTTGTCAAAGACACTGCGTTCCCGCCGTCCGATCATCTGTCCATCGCATCAGCTGTTGAGGCAATGCAGTGGCCATGCAATCATGGGTCGCACGTACCGCCCATGTCCGTTCCAGTCGATGAACAGGCGTGGACTGCAGACCAGCCACGACGCTTCTGACTGAATCAAAGTTGTTGTAGTCGAGACAGTACTAGCCATTGACGCGAGAAACCGTCAGCATGGATGCACATGGCCATGCTGTGCAGCAACACGGACCTTTGCAACGCGGATGTAGTAGCAGATGAGCTGGAACCGCCGCTTGGCGGCCTTGGCGTCCAAAATCTGCTGGGCAACCCATATTGCAATCTGATTCGTGCACACAGTATCGTGATGAGTACATGCCATGCTGGCAAAGCGGGTCACTCTGGTCTCTCGCTGACCTGGTTGAAATGGTTGGTGATCTGCACAATCGCAGGCGTCAGACGATCCTTTTCTGGCTTTGTCCACGCAAGCGATTCGAGCTCGGCGGGCACCAGTCTGCGAAAGTACTCTGAGCTCAGCAGCGTGAGTTGTCTCTGCCATGGTGGCATGGTCGGTCAATCGCCCTTTTGTGATCCAGAGACGGTGCAGAGACCACTCACGGCGACTTCTTTGGGAGGCACGTCCAGGATATCAAAGAGTAGCGGGTCGTACTCGACATCCTTGAATGCCGATTGCTGTAGTTGCCATGCATGCGAGTCAGAGTCGACATCGCCACGATATTGCTTGGCACATGCAAACTCGTGCATCGACTCAACGGATTTGCTTGTCGACTTGGTGCGTGGCACGCCTTGCGAAGGTGCTCTGAGATGCGTAGCCTGCCACGACATGACGCGGAGAGTGTCAGTTGGCGTGCCGAGATGCCAGCCAGCCAGCCAGTCAGCAACGCATAGGCATACTTCTGCTCCATCTGCTGCGCCAGAAACACCGTCTGCCTGCAGCGTCTGCACAAGCCGCCCACGCCAGTCAGTCTCCCAGTCAACTTTTATACAGCCTCAAAACCAAGGAGAGCGAGATACATGCCCGTTCTCGCGCACTGCCTGACTCGTCTTTAGGGTGATGGAACAGGTCCTATGTACGATGTGCATCTGTCAGATCCGTGCCGACTCGGTAAACCTGCCAGCAGCTGCAATCGCTGCACTTACATAGGCCCATTTGGGCGAGCCGAGCGAAGGCGTCAGTGCCGGCGACACGAGTTTCTTCTTGGCGCTGAGAAGGTCGGATGGCTTGATCATCGAGAGGGACGAGGACCGCTCGACCGTGACCGTTGGCAGCAGATGCTGCTGTTGTTGCAGCGCCTGTTTGAGGCGGGCTCTGCCTTCGGTTGCAGACGTACCCTGCGGAACCAATTGAGTGTATGGCTGCTGTTGTTGTTCCTGCTGCTGCTCTTTGTGATTGGAAACGGTGGGGAGCGCGGCGGCCGGCAATGCTGGTAGATCTGCATGGTGTGAGGCGACTGTTGGGGCTTCGATAGCGGCTGCGAGTGAGAAAGGCATCGGTGAAGCCATGCTTGCCAGATCCCCTGTGTGTATGTATATGTTGGCAAGCGGCCGATACTGCCCGCGGCAATGATGACAGTGTCGTGAAGCCCCAACCGAATCGCGATGGCTCGGAGATGGCGTGTCGTCATCACTGTTGGGCCATTGTTCAGGAGACGATCCGTGCCGTCCAGTGCAGCCAAGTGCGTGCCACGAGAGAGGTGCACGCTGTTCTATCCAACGATCGTCTCGACATGCCGCCCGTCTTGGCACGCTCGGCATGCTAGTTTCGAAGGCACGGCATGGCAAGGTCGCACTCGTCGCACTCGTCACACGATCACCAAACATGATTTCAAGAGCAAGAGCAGCGACCACAGCAGCACGGCCAGCCTTCTCGTGTGCGTCGGCGGGCACCTCGTCCGCACGCACAGCAACGACGAGTGCAACCACACCTGCGTCAGCACGGTCACGGGCAGGAACGTCACCGTCAGCGTCAACGTCAGCGTCGGCGTCGGCGTTCTTCAACGCACACTCGGGGTTCTCGTCGAGTGGATCTGCGTCAGCCAGCGGGTTCGGCAACACAGCAAATGCGAGTGCGAGTGCGACTGCGAGCGGAAACGGAAACAGCCCGTTGCGGTCGATGCAGCAGCAGGCAGCACGGCAGCAGGTACGTGCATGTGTCCTCGTTGGCAGGTTCTGGCAGCAGCCACTTGCTGATATCGCCGTGCACTTGCTGCAGGGATTGCTGGCGCTGGAAGACCTGTCCGCGCTGCTGTGCGGGCCCGTGCGCGGCAAGGCCGTGCGCACATGGTTCAGCAGCGCTGCTGCGGACGATATCTAGAACGAGCCGCATGAGCAGCCAGCCAGCCGTCTGGCCAGCCAGCACGGATCGAATGAACGGGATCTGATCCCCCTGCACTTGGCGACAACGCTTGGGCATTCATTGCATTCATTGTGCGGCGACTATAAAAGAAACAACAGAAGATGGGAGATGGACTACACGGGAACGGCTTAGTTGTCAATAAAGATGCTGTCAGAGCCAGACTCGACGGGGATGGGCTTGGGAGCCTGGGGCTCAAGAGCAGGGGACGACTCGGACGCGGTGCTGGTGTACTTGTACTTGTCCTCAACAACCGGCTTGTAGACGGGCTTGTTGGCAGGTTTGTTAGCAGGCTTGCTGTTGGTCGTCTCCTTTGACTTGCGCTCCTTGTCCATACGGGCCTTTTCCATGCGCTCCTTCTCCATACGCTCCTTGTCCATGCGCTCCTTCTCCATGCGTTCCTTGTTCATGCGCTCCTTGTTCATGCGCTCCTTGTCCATACGGGCCTTCTCCATCGCCTGCTTGTCCTTCATCTTGCGCTCCTTGTCCATGCGCTCCTTCTCCATGCGCTCCTTCTCCATGCGCTTGATCGTCTCGGCGCAGGGCGTGGGCGATGCCTTGGGCTCGACCTTGATCTCGGGAGTGGGAGTGGACGCGACAGTGGGGGTTGTGCAAGGCGTCTTGGACGGCTCGGCAGCGGGGACGTCGGCGGGAGTGGCAGCGGGAGTCTCGGTCGCCTTGGGCTCAACAGTGATCTCGGGAGTAGGCGTTGCCGCAGGCTTCTTGCAGCCGCAGCCAGGCGTGGACTTGGGCTCGACCGTAGCCTCGGGCGTGGCAGGAGCATCAGCAGGAGTCTCGGCGGGAGTCTCGGCGGGAGTCTCGGCGGGAGTCTCGGCGGAAGGCGCGTTGTTGGTCGTGATGGGCGTCGGCGTGCTGACGGTCATCGGGACGCGACGGCACTTGCGGAATTTTCTGTTGTTGCGCACAGCCGAGCCATAGGGAGACGAAGGGGTCGCCATAGGCGTGGAAGCAGGCGTCTCGGCAGGCGTGCCAGCAGGCGTGGCAGCAGGGGCAGGCGTCTGGTAGCCGCCGGCAGGGTCCTGGTTGTTGCTGGTGGGGCCGTCCTGCTTGGGGGCCTCCTGCTGCTGCGGCGGCTGTGGAGCGGGAGCAGGGACGTCGGCGGGGATCGGGGCAGGGAGCTGGTCGGGCCACTGAGGCGCCTGGTCAGGGGCAGGCGCAGGCGCAGGCGCAGATTCGGGAGCAGGAGCCGGAGCAGGAGCAGGAGCGGAGCAGCCGGCGCGTCCGGGACTGGCGCGGGGAGGGCATCGGGGCCAGCGGGGCCAGCGGGGCCAGCGGGAGGAGCAGCGGGAGGAGCAGCGGGAGGAGCAGCGGGAGGCGGCGATGGCGGAGTCTCCGGGGCGGGGCTTGGAGACGCGGCAGGCTCGGCGGCGGCGGCACTGGCCGACGGGGCGGGAGGGGCCGAGGAGGCGGCGGGAGCATCGGTCTGGGCAGGGCTGGACTGCTGCTGCGGCACGGCGGCGGGCAGCTTGATGTTCTGGTAGCCGAGCGGGACCATGCCGGGCATGACGGGGGCGGCAGCGGCGGGCGAGGGAGACGCGGCCGCGGCGTCCTGTGCGCTGACAAGGGCGGGGCCGGCGGACAGCACAAGGCCGGCGGCCACGAGCCACGTCGTGAGCGAGCGGATGGAATGGACGGGGCGGGTGCTGGCGGTGCGGCTGCGGGTGTTCATGGCTGGTTGGTTGGTTGGTTGGCTGGTGGTTGGCTGGTTGGCTGGTGGTTGGTGGTTTGTGGTGCTCGAGTTCAAGAGTGTTGTGCAGGACTAGAATACAGACAGCGAGTGCGGGCGGGCGAGCAAGCGAGCGAGCGAGCGGTGTATGTAGTAGGTGCTCAGGCGTCGGCGGGAGGGTGCAGGGCGATAGTTGGGAAGAGCGAGGACGGCGCGGGCCTCGAATATATACGGCTGTGGCGCGCTTGGCCGCACGGACGGCGTGCCACTGTGGTGCACGCGTGCGTGTGTTTGGGCGTGTCTGGGCGGGTGGGTTTGCGCGTGCTTGCGCGGGTGGCGCGCGCCATTCTGAAACGCGCGTCAGCGGGTGGCACTGCGCTGACGATTTCAAGGGCCGCCACACGGCTTGTGGGACCGGCTTGTGGGGCCGGCTTGTGGGGCCGGCCTGTTGTGGGCTCGGACGCCCAAGTCCAAATCGCCGACTGAACGGCCGCGCAGCAGGTGCTGGCCAGACGCACCATCACTCCGACGCCCGCCCGTCCAGCTGCGCGGCGGAGGGTCGGTGGGAGTGCAGGCGTGCGATACCGTGCACGGCATCATGCTCACGGCACGCAGACTGAACGAGTTTAGATCCGCTTGCAGAGTGCGCAAAGAGTGGCAGCAGATGCCCCGTGGGCGGGCAGTCTTGTGGCTGTGGCGTCGTGTGCTGTATCGTGCCCAAGAGGCCTCCTCGGCCAACTCATCCCGATTCACGCCTTGTAAGTGGCGCCACGCAGGTCCTACAAAACGGCGAACAATTCAGTACTTTCCTCGCAGTCATCAACCTTGTATTATAGAACACCCCGATGCTCCTGTTCAAGACGCTTGCGGCTCTGCTCGCCATCACACCTCTCGTTGCCAATGCACAGTCTGCCTGCAGCAACCCGTCGCTGCGCAAGGAATGGCGCCAGCTGTCCGACTCGGAGCGCTCGGCCTACCTGACTGCAGTCAAGAAACTCAAGGCCCGTCCACGCGGCCCAAGTGCCGGCGCCAGCATTGCGTCGTGGAACTACGACCAGTTTGTCATTACCCATCTGGAAAACGTCGACACTGCCCACGGCATTGTAAGCGACCCCTCTCCTGCTCTCCCATGTCCGCTCTGTCCGCTCTGTCCGCTCTGTCTCCTCCAGCCCGTCTCTCTGTGTGTGCACCAGCGCACTTGGCGCGCGGCTCGTCGGCTTGCACGGTGGCACCATTGTTTTGTCAACTGGGCGTGTGGCGCGCCTTGCCTCTGGCCCATTCAGACTGTCCCGTGCCGCTGACGCTTGCGACGTTGCGCAACAGGCCGCTTTTCTGCCGTGGCACAGACTCTTCATCAACGGCTTCGAGGCTGCCCTGCGCACCATCGATCCCTCCGTGACGCTCCCCTACTGGGACTGGACGCTCGACTCGCAGAACCCGCGTGCCTCGGACCTCTTCTCTCCGCGCGCATTCGGCGGCAACGGCCGTGCGGGAGACCACTGTGTCACCGACGGCGTGGCTGCCGGCTGGCCAGTCACCATCCCATCGGTCGCCGAGCGTCCGTCCGCGCCGTGCCTCACGCGCTGCTTTGACTTTTCGACGCTCTACTCGCCCGAGGCGCTTGCCGCTCTCATCAGCAAGACCACGTCGTTTGACGGATTCCGCACTGCTCTCGAGGGCGGGCCGCACGGATCGGTGCACCTGCAGGTCGGCGGCGAGTGCGGTGACATGGGCAAGATGTACTCGACCAACGACCCCATCTTCTTCCTGCACCATGCCATGGTCGACCGTGTCTGGTGGCGCTGGCAGACGACATGTGCCGAGAACATGGGCAAGTACAACGGCGACCCGCGCGAAGTCGTCTCGCCGTTTGGCTTCACGACCGTTGATGTGTTTTCGACGGTCGACTCGCCCGTGCTCTGCTACCAGTACTCGGCGTCGGCCGGCGACGCGCCGCTGACCTGGTCGTGCCCCAACCCCAAGACCGCCACGCCGCAGACCCCGCCAGGCGCTGCTACCGGCGGTTCGGCTGTTGCCGTTCCTGCCAGCAGTGCTCCTGGTCCTGCCGCGACGGGTGTTCCTGGATCGACCGACACGGTGCAGGTGCTCAACACCACGACGCCGTCTGCGTTCTGGCTCCAGCACTTGATCTCGACGGTCCTGCCGCGTGTGCCGTACAATGATGTCCGCGGCCTGTCGGGCACGAACCAGCTGATCGCCACGTCGCTCAAGCGCATCCAGATTCCGAGCAAGCTGGCATCCAACCTCATTGCGCCACGCGATGTCCACGATGGCAGCGAGGCTGCTCAGCACATGGAGCGTCGCCATGCGGGTGCGAACAGCGATGCCAGTGCCAAGCCGGAGAAGCCCGTCAAGACAGACAATGCCAAGACCACAGCTACTGCCACGATCCCTGCTGCTGGCTACTCGCTTGCTGCCGATGGTGTTGCCGCGCTTGGCCGTCCAACCAGCACCACCACCAAGCCGTCGCGCACCGAGACCGGACTTCAGTCCAAAGCCACAGCCACTGCGCACGCCAGCTTCCACGACATCAACGGCCTGTTCCCAGAGGGCTACGGCCCTGACGGCTTCATTGGCGCTACCGGAACCGCCGGCTTCGCGCCGCCCCCGACCAAGACCATCAACCTTGACGACATTCTGCCGCCAGGCAAGCCCACCGCGACCGTGTACGTGGCGTCGTTCCAGCAAGGCGTCGTCGCGCCACCAGCCAACGACTTTACCGACCGCAAGCACATCCGCCACCCGGTGCCCATGCCCGTGTCGTGGCTCATGATGAACAACCTCAACGCCACAAGCGTGCGCAAGTGGGAGGTGTTTGCCATGCACGTCGTCGACCGCTTCAACAACATGGACGGCTACGTCTCGCCCGCAGCGCTTGTGTATCACTCCAAGTACAACAGGGACTCGCGCGACGATGCGTCGACTGCCGCTCCTGCTGCCTCGTTTGCAGGGAGCGACAAGGGCAAGAAGAAGTGCAAGCGTCCTGCCACCAAGTACTGATCTCTCTCTCCCTCTCCCTCTCCCTTTCCCACACACATACGCACACACACACACACACACACACACACACACACTCCTTTTCAACTTGACCCAATGAAGCCTCCAATTCCATCCTGTCACGTGATCCGACTGACATCCATATGCTCAGCATCAAATTTTCGTAATCGACCAAACAGGCAATCTTGGTAGGCTGCATGGCTGTGCACCGTCCACGGGCACTCTGGTGGTCCTGGCAGGCTGCTGACGCTCCGGCCGTGCTATGATCCGCACACCAGCGATGCACCTGTCTCTGACTGCTCTCGTTGCGCTGCTGGCCGTCTCCGTCTCGACGCCGGCCAGTGCCCAGGCGCAGTGCGCCAACCCAACGACCCGCTCCGAGTGGCGCCAGCTGTCGGCCAGCCAGCAGCAGGCGTACATCCGTGCTGTCGACCGCCTCAAGGCCCGTCCAAAGGGTCCTGAAGGCAACCCTGCCCAGTGGAATCTGGACCAGTTTGCGCAGTCGCACATGGACAACACTGGTGCTGCGCACAACAACGTGAGTGTCTTGCTGTCTGTGGCTGTCTGTCTGCAGCCCTCGTCTGTGCGTGAGCTTGCTGCGAGCGATCCGTGTGCACTCGGCTTGAACCAAAAGCACACAGCCCCATTTCGCCACGACCAGTTGTCTGACGATCTGCGCGCTGTGAGCAGGATGCGTTTTTCCCGTGGCACCGCAGGTTCATCGACTGGTACGAGCGTGCGCTGCGCAGCATCGACCCGTCCATCAGCCAGCCGTACTGGGACTGGACGCTCGACTCGCAGAACCCGCTCGCCTCGAGCCTCATGACGCCCGGCGCGTTTGGCGGCAACGGCCGTGCCAACGACAACTGCGTTGCCGACGGCAGCTTTGTGTCCAAGTGGCAGATGGTCGTCGAGGACTCGGACCTGACGCTGTCGTGCCTCACCCGCTGCGCCAAGCCCAACACGATTCTTCGCAGTGCGGCCACGGTGACCAACGACATCACCAGCAAGACGACGTTTGCCGACTTTCGTCGAGCGGTCGAGTACGGCTCGCATGCCCTTGTGCACGTGTTCCTGGGCGGTGGCGGCAGCTCGCCGTGCGGCCAGATCGGCACCATGGCGTCGCCCAACGACCCGCTCTTCTTCCTGCACCACACCATGGTCGACCGCATGTGGTGGCGCTGGCAGACCAAGTGCGACGGCCAGTACCAGAACGCGTACACGACCACGGCGGCCCTGAACAACATGATGGAGTCGTTTGGCGAGCCCGTGTCGGCGGCCATGAACACGCGCGCCGGCCCGCTGTGCTACACGTACTCGGCCAGCAGATCCGACGGCGACCTGTCGGGCTCTTGCCCGAGCAAGTCTGGCACGCTGGGCGGTCCCACCGGCACCGCGTCGCGTGCGACTGCGACCGCGACTGCGACTGCAGCCCCCACGTCGCCATGGTTCGAAAACACGGTCAAGCGTCTGCTGCCCAAGGTGCAGGTCGGCAGCGCGGTGGTTGTCAAGGCAGCTATTCTTGAACTTGCTCCTGCTGCTGCGCTTGCTGGCCCCAGCCCCACTCCCGTTCGCCGCCCTGCCAAGCGTGACGGCGCCGAGGCTGCTGCTGCTGCCGCCCTGTCTGCGTACCCCAACGCTGACATTGTGTCGCGTCCGACCGAGTCTGCTGCCGACAAGGTTGCTGCCACGGCCACCGCCACCGCCACGATGGCCTCTGGCGCGTACCCGACGACCGCGGCTCTGCCCATGCCGACGTACGTGCCGCTGGCCAACTACACGGTCAAGGCGCCGCCCGCCGAGGACAAGAAGGACCTGGTGCACATCCGCTACCCGTCGTCGGTGGGCGAGGGCTGGGCCAAGCGCATGGGCTACGACCTGTACCAGGTGCGACTCAACGAGATCGAGGCGATGCACGTTGTCGACCGGATCAACAACACGCCCGGCTACGACTCGCCGTCGGCGCTCAAGCACTTTGCCGAGTACAACGGCCACAAGAAGGGCAAGTGCGTGCCGGCCAAGAACAGCACGCAGCACTAGACGTGGCATAGAAGAGAGACCGACGAATGTCGAATGCCGAATGTCGAATGACGAATGAATGGTTGTCGAGCAGCGCGTCACGTGGCACGTGGACCCAAGGCTGCGTTGCGGCAGCTGGACTGCAGCTCCTTCCCCTCAGACCGAACACTACCACATCACCAACACCAACAACATGTCTGCTGACCCCGCTTCCACTGGCAACGTATGTGCTGTGTGCTGTTAGTGTGTCTGTGTGTGTCGGCTGTTAGTGTCTGTGTGTGCAGCAGCTGCTTGTGTCTGTTAGTGTCTGCAGCCTGCTTCGCAGCAAGAGGATCTTGCTCTGGCTGGCAGCCAGACTGGCCGCTTGCCTGCTTGCTCGCCTGCTTGCCCGCCAGTGTCTCCAGTGTCTCACCCTGCAAACCACTACCAACCACTACTACAACCACTACTACAACCGCTACTACAACCGCCACCAACCACCAGGCCGAGTTCGTGCAGGCCGCCAACGACGTCAAGAGCCTCACGTACAAGCCCAACAACGACGAGCTCCTCCAGCTCTACGCGCTCTTCAAGCAGTCGATTGTCGGCGACAACACCACCGGTGCGTCTGTTCGGTTGTGGCCGTCGGTTGCGTCTTGGCTGCCCTGCCTGTGTGTCTAACCCATCTGCCTGCCTGCCTGCCTCTCTCGCTTGCTTGCCTCTCTCGCCCCTCTGCCGCCGCCCCTCTGTGTGCACCCCGGCTTGCCTGGCGCGCTTGCTCTTGTGCCCCCGCCACTTGCCGCTTCCGCCCGCACGCCCGCCCGCCCGCCCGCTGTTACCGCCCGCAGAGCGCCCCGGCATGTTCGACCTGCAGGGCAAGGCCAAGTGGGACGCCTGGACCAAGCTCAAGGGCACCTCCAACGCCGATGCCCAGGCCCAGTACATTGCCCTCGTCAAGTCGCTCCAGGCCAAGAACTAGTGGCGCTGCTCTGCTCGTCTCCGCTCGTCGCTGCACTGCGCTGTACCACCTTCAATAAACTGCTCCGTTTATTGGTGCACACTCACGTGGCCCACCTGAGCCAAGCTTTCCCCTTGCTCAGCTGCTGTCCTCGTCGCTGTCGCTGGCAGTGTGCCGCCTGCCCCTCCGTCCAGCCGCAGATGCAGATGCAGATCCAGATGCAGATGCAGACGCAGTGCCGGCAATCACCGCTGCAAGTGCACTGTACAGCGCCTCGTTGCGCTCAACACCTGCAATCGGCCCCTTGGTCCGTCCTGCCTTGCCAGATCCGGCGGCCGCCTTGGACCGCACAACGGGCGGCCAGTGCTTGCCAAGCGTCGCGTGGAACTCTTCCGGCACCCACATCTTGACCACGTCCAGCAGGAACGTCTTGTCGCCGGCCGCCTCGTGCGCCGCGCTCGATATCCCCGTCCACTGCTCAACCAGCCGCAGCCGCGTCGTGACCTGGTGCCGGCCGAGCGTGTCCAGCAGCCGCGACACCTTGGCCTGGCTCTTGGCCCAGCTCTTGGTGACCACCGACGGCTTGGTCGGCATAAACGGCAGCATCATCGCAAACACGTCGGCCCCCGATCGGGCCGGCCTGCACCTGCCCCCACCCGTCGTGCCGCCAATCGCTGCAAGCACATGCCCCTCGAGCAGCGCCTTGGCAAACCACATCGTCTGCGTGTTGGCGTCCAGGTCCTTGGTCGTCTCCGTGGTGCCCAGCTCCCACAGCGCCGGTCCGAACACGGGCACCACAAACCCGGCCACCACGTCGCGATCCGGCACGTACCGCGGCTCGGGCTGGTCGAGCACGCGTCCCGTGCGCACAAGCGCCGGCGGGCACACCGTCGACAGCCACGGCTCGTTGACGCTCGTCACGCCGCGCAGCCACCGCTTGGCTGGCGCGCCGCTCGCCGATCCGGCCGCCGCGTTCGCGTCCAGCACACCGCCGCGCGCGCTGAGGACCCCAGTCCGGTCGGCCGTCAGCCGCTCCTCGCGGCCAATGACTTCGTTGTACACGATCCACTTGGGTGCCGGCCGCTCGCGGTAGAGCGCCGACGACGGATGGATGAGGTGGTGCTCGGTCCGCAGGTCCGTCCACAGCGTCTGGTACACGGGCATGGCGTGCTGGCCCCACCCGCTGACCACCGTCTCGCTGAGCCGCGCGACCTTGTCCGGGAAGCCCGTCAGAATGATCTGGCGGATGAGCGACTGGTGCGGCTGCGACGGCGGCGCCATGCGCGGGTCGACGCTCAGCGCCGTGAGGTTGGCGCGCACCGTCGGCGACGGCGAGTCGGACAGAATCGTCTTGAGGAGGTTGGTGAGCTGCGAGCGCAGCTTGGCAATCTCGTCCATGGCCTTGGGCCGCAAAAAGTGCTGCTCGCAGAACCGCTCAATCGACATGCCGCCAGTCTTGCGTGTCAGCTCCGCAGTGTACGCGCCAATCGCACCGAGCAGTCGAAGCAGGTCCGACGTCGGGTTGGTGCCGCCAAACGCCTGCTCTCGTGCACACACCATGCTGCGTCAGTCTCAAGCTTCGGCACTCTGCTCCACATGGACTGCCGGCATACAAACCTGCATGACCTTGAAATAGTGGCCACGCTTCTTGCGGCGCGCTTCCTTCTCGGCATCGCCCATGCGGCCATCGCCCTCATCGTCGCTGTCTGGCCGCTTGTCGTTGATAATGTCATCGTCACGAACAAAGGGGTCGCCCACAGACAGACCAGACACGATCGCAATAATGTACGGGAGCACCGGCTGCGACTGCTTGGCCGCCACCAGAAGCATCTTGGAGTACCGCGGCGACACGGGCAGCTTGGACATGAGACGGCCCGTGTCCGTGATGGCGAGCGTGTCCGAGACGCGGCCGCCCATGGGCATGACAGCGCCAGACGACGAGCCAGCCGCTGCACTGCTGTTGGCAGGCGTGTCCAGCGCACCAAGGAACTTGAGCAGCCGCTCGGCAAGCCGCAGACTCTCGCGCTCCGGCGCCGTCGGGAACGGGAAATTCACCACCTGGTTGATCCCCATCGACTTCATCTGCAGCGCCACGTCCTCGATCGGCACGCGCAGGATCTCGGGCACCGAAAACAGGTCGAAATAGTCATTGAACACGGCCGACGAGAACAGCCGGTAGCAGTGGCCCGGCCCCATGCGGCCTGCACGGCCCGCACGCTGGTCCGCCGACGCCTTGGACGTCCACGTGATCTGGAACGTCTGCAGTCCCGTGTGCGTGTCGTAGCGCCGCTCCTTGACCTTGCCACAGTCCACCACGTACTTGATGCCCGGGATCGTGAGCGACGTCTCGGCCACGTTGGTGGCAATCACAATCAGCCGCGCTCCCTCGGGCGGTGCCTCGAACACGCGCAGCTGCGCGTGCGTGGGCAGCAGCGAGTACAGCGGAAGCACGTGAACAGGGCCGGCTTGGGTGGGCGGCACAAACGCAGCCTCGTCCTCGTCGTCATCCTCCTCGTCGGCAATCGTACCGCCAAGCACGTGCACCTCCTCTTCCTCGGCATCATCGTCCTCCTGCATCTCGAGCTCCTCGGCCTCGAGCTCCTCGAAGTCGTCGCGTCCGCTCGTGCCAGAGAGTCCGCCTGCCTGGTCGCCACGGCCACGGGCTTCCTGCCGAGACTGTTCCTCTTCAGCATCGGCCATGGCATCCACTTCGCCAAACACATTGTCAGCGCCAGCCGTCTCGGCATCGCCGTCCTTGGCAGTCTCCTTATCCTTGCCGCCGTCCTTGCCGCTCTTGCCACTGGCCACATCATCGCCAGTCTCCTCAGCCGCATACGCGCGTTTCAGCTTGCGCACAAGCGTCTGAACCTCGTTCTGTCCGGTCATAAACACAAGCACACCGCCGGGCGGCAACCGCGTGTGGATCTTGCAAATCTTCTTGTACGCCTCGCTCACATAGTCCACGTCCGGCGTCTTCTTGTTGTAGTGCACCACAACCTTGTGCTGGCGGCCGTCGACCTTGATGACCGGCGGGCGGGCCTCGGCGGCAGGGAATAGCGCCGGGTTCTCGGTGAAGTCCTCGACGCGGAGCGTGGCTGACATGATGACCAGCTTGAGCGGGTGCACGCCCTGCAGCTTGCCCGAGTTGCGCAGACGCACAATCCGCGTGAGCCAGCCAATGAGAACGTCCGTGCCGACCGTGCGCTCGTGCGCCTCGTCAATGATGATGCACGAGTAGTCGGACAGCAATATGTCCGAGCTGGTCTTGCCGGGATTCTTGCCGGCCTTGGCCTGCGACTGCGACTGCGACTGTGGGGTCGGCGTAATGCCGCCGCTGAGCTCGCGGAGCAGCACACCGTCCGTCATAAACTTGATGCGCGTGTTGGTGCCCGTGAGGCCCTTGTCGTAGCGGATCTGGTACGCCACCTCGCCCTTCTTGAGCGACATTTCGTCCGCGACACGCTTGGCCATGCTGACGGCAGCCACACGACGCGGCTGCGTGACACCAATCATTCCGGGGAACTTGGGGTGCGTCTTGTCGCCAAACCCGGCCTCGTACAGGAACTGCGGCACCTGCGTCGTCTTGCCTGATCCGGTCTCGCCGCAGAGAATAACCACATCGTTGGCAAGAATAGACTCCATGATGGGCTGCTCTTCGCCCACGACTGGGAGGGCCATGCGCGCAACTTGCATGGCTTCGGATCGGTGCACAGGCACATGGAACGCCTTCTCGACCGGCCCAGCAGGTGCCCTCTTGGGCTGCTGCGGCTGCGGCTGTGCTGGCTGGCTGGCTGCAGCTGAGGATGTCGTCTTGGCTGGCTGGCTGCCTTCCAGCTTCTCGCCAGAAACAATGTCCGATGCCCAGATAGTCTTGACTCGGCGCGGGGCAGCCGGCTGGATGGCCGTGCTGCTGCGGTCGTCCTCGGATTCGTGGCCAGACGACTCGGACGAATCCAGCTCATCGGCTGCAGACACGCCATCTCCAGCAGTCGCCAGCTCCTCCTTGGCTTTGGCCTTCTTGAGCTTCTTGATCTGCCGCTTGGACGGCTCTGTTGCCGCTGCAGATGCATCCGCAGACGCTCCATCGGCTGTCTTGCGCTTGAGCCCGCTGCCAACCACCGGCTTGCTGCTCAGCATGCGTAGCGAGACGGACATCTTGAGTCCGTCCGTCTCTGTGTCGTCCGCAGCGGCAGCAGCCGTTGTGCCACGCTCTGACGACACCATGACAACAGGCTTAAAGCCTGGCTTCTCGGACGCGGCTCCAAACGCGCGCGACACAATACCGCCAGCCGCCTGATCATCGTCTCCATCGTCGTTGTCGCCCCCGTCGATATCCATCTCAGCATCGGCGTCGTTGTCGTCGTCGTCGTCCTCGTCGTCGTCGCCGGCAAAGTCGTCGCTGTCGTCCATGTCCATGCCAGCGGCACTGCTGTCGACGCTGGCCTTTTCGACCACGAGATGAATCGACGGATCCGACCTCGGCACGCCGCTCCGCTCTTCCAGCAACGCCATGCGCAGCCGCTCGCGTGCCGTCATGCTGCCCTGGCCGAGCCGCTTACTCGAAAACAGCAGCTCGGACGAGAACTTGTTTGAGCTGAGCTTCTCGAGCAGCTTGACCCGCTCCTCCTTCTTGAGCTCTTTTTCCTGCGATCGATGCCCATGAGCGTTAGTCGGCGACGGCAGCAAGTGCGTGAGAGAGAGTGAGGGCACGCACGATAAACTTTTCGAGACGCTTGCGCTTCTTGCTGGTGATCTTGTCGGCGGGCTGGTCCGGCAGCGCTCGGATCCGCTCGGCAACGACGGCAGCGGCATCCGCCTGCCGCTGTTCCTTGGACGGCAGCACCTCTGGAATGGCCGTTGTTGACCTGTCCATCCAATGCGTCCAATGCATCCATTCCATATGCGGCATCGCCTTTGGATGAGCTCAACAGAAGACTGACGACAGCCGCACCGTGAGTTGGTGCACAAGCAGCGGTGCAGCCACTCACCCTTGGTAGTCGGCAGCATCGACACTGGCGGCTGCTCCTGTCAAAGCGGCCGTCGTCTGCACGGGCTCGGCTGTGCCGGCTGGAGCAAGACTTGCCGGCTGAGCTTTCTTGGTGCTCTTGGTCGCCGTTTTGCTGCTGGATGCGTCCGCCGGCGCAGCCTTGGATGCCGCTGGCGCCGCTGGTGTTCTCGGCTGTGCATGCGGCTTCGCAGTGTGCGTTGTATGCGATGCCGACCGGGCCTTGGCGTTGTATCGCTCTCCGCGCCGTCCCATCGTCGGCTGATGACGCTCTTGATCAAAAAAGAAAAAATGTGAACGACGCGATCTGATCCACGATTGGCGACCGCTTGACGACGACGGATCCACGGTGGCCTGTCGAGAATGGAATGAGCTGGAAGGCATGGATGGACTCTTTCCCAAACTGCAACCACACGCAGAAGCAGATGTCTTCCTTTGCGGCTCTCGCTCTCGCACTTGCCAGCTCACTGGCGACTTTAGCGAACGGCGCTGCTACTGACACGCACGACCTTGTTCTGCGTTTCTCTGGTGCACAAGACTGTAAGCGTCTGCCGATTCGAACACCGCATGCCCAAATGTGCCGCTACTCACATCCAGCCGCCCATGGCCATGAACCGCCACAGGTGCGACGTCCTACACTGCCTATGTCAATGGCGAGGTCCGCGTGGCTGGCAAAGTCGGTGTGGACAAGACCGGCACGGATCTGATTGACAAGAAGACAATCACGGTGACGGGCGATGGCCCATGGGTTCTGGCTATCCAAGCCAACGCCTCGGGCACGTACGGCTCGGTGTACGCTCATGTCTCGATCGACGGCACACAGGTTGCGCTCACTGGAACGGCCAACTCTGCCTTTGTCATCACGGACAAGCCGCAGACGACGGACGAGTGGACCAAGGCTGGGTACAAGACGAGCGGATGGTCGGATAAGACAGCTGTCTGCAAAGACGAGCGCAAGTGGGTCGAACTGGCGGATGCCTGGATCGACCAAGTCACGCCATTGTACGATCTGCCTGGCGCCATGTAAGTCAACGCGAATGATATCCACGCTGTTTGGACAATGCCGCTGACCTGTTCCCATTATGGCACCATTCAAGGTGGTTCCCCAACTGCAAGATCGATGCAGTTGCGCCAAACATGGAGACCAACTATCTGCGCGCGATTGTGTCACTGCCTGTCCCTGAGGCCACTGTCACTTCAGCCGCGTCAACCACCGAGCCAACCGTTGCCAAGACCACGACTGTTGCGATCAGCAGCAAGCCACAGAGCACCAAGGCTGCATCTGCCGCGTCGACCACCAAGCCTGCCCCTGCTGTTCCCACGACCACGACTGTTGCGATCAGCAGCAAGCCACAGACCACCAAGACTGCGTCAGCCGCGTCAACCACCAAGCCAACCGTTGCCAAGACCACGACTGTTGCGATCAGCAGCAAGCCACAGACCACCAAGACTGCGTCTGCTGCGTCAACCACCAAGCCAACCGTTGCCAAGACCACGACTGTTGCCATCAGCAGCAAGCCACAGACCACCAAGGCTGCGTCTGCCGCTTCTCCCAAGACAACATCGCCACCCAAGACCACGACTGTTGCGATAGCCAGCACAGACCACCAAGGCATCCGCCACCAGACGTCAAGACCACGACTGTTGCGATCAGCAGCAAGCCACAGAGCACCAAGGCTGCATCTGCCGCGTCAACCACCAAGCCAACCGTTGCCAAGACCACGACTGTTGCGATCAGCAGCAAGCCACAGACCACCAAGACTGCATCTGCCGCTTCTCCCAAGACAACATCGCCACCCAAGACCACGACTGTTGCGATCAGCAGCAAGCCACAGACCACCAAGACTGCATCTGCCGCGTCAACCACCAAGCCAACCGTTGCCAAGACCACGACTGTTGCGATCAGCAGCAAGCCACAGACCACCAAGGCTGCGTCTGCTGCGTCAACCACCAAGCCAACCGTTGCCAAGACCACGACTGTTGCCATCAGCAGCAAGCCACAGACCACCAAGGCTGCATCTGCCGCGTCAACCACCAAGCCTGCTGTTCCCAAGACCACGACTGTTGCCATCAGCAGCAAGCCACAGAGCACCAAGGCTGCGTCTGCCGCGTCAACCACCAAGCCTGCTGTTCCCAAGACCACGACTGTTGCGATAAGCAGCAGGCCACAGACCACCAAGGCTGCATCTGCCGCGTCAACCACCAAGCCTGCTGTTCCCAAGACCACGACTGTTGCCATCAGCAGCAAGCCACAGAGCACCAAGGCTGCGTCTGCCGCTTCTCCCAAGACAACATCGCTGCCCAAATACGGTCAAACGCCGTCAGCTTCGCCCATCCCACCACTGCAAGGCAAGGCAGTGTCGCGCACACCAGCGCCAACGACCACAGCATCGTCAGCATCGACACCGCGCCACACAACAACGATCATCATTACACCGACGCCTGTATCGCCGTCGCGCTACACGGGCAGCCGCAGAAAGACACACAACAAAGGCGACAAAGACGGCATGGGCGGTATGAGATGGATGAGCGGCGGCCGTCGGACACGGTACCTCGTTGTCAAGCAACGCTTGCCGGTGACGGCATCCGACGGCAGTGTGCGCGTGGCAGAGAAGGTGCAGGTGATTGAGCTCGATCGACGGGATGACGGTGACGCAGTCAAGCGGGATGCCGAGGATGTGCAAGAGTCCGTAGCCAGTACGGACGACGAGGGGTATGAGAGCAAAGGCAGCAGCAGTGACGGCGATAGTCGCGATGGCGATGATGGCGATGATGATGAGATTGAGGCCACGCCGGCAGATGCGCCACCAGACATGGACACTGGAGTGGACGGCGTTCAATACGCGACTGCCCACGCCGAGGGTTTCTGATGGCATCCTTCTCAGTGCGTCATTCAATACATTGGTCATCTCAGACGATCCTGTGCGCATAGACTGATTATACATTAATTCAAGATATGTATCGGAACACCTTGAGCAGCAAAACAACGGGATAAAGGGGACGAGGCTGTGCAAGAGAGGCAATGTTGTGGACAAGCAGTGAGATGATAGAATGGAAGGACGGCAGGGATTGTGCAGCAGTGCACAGCGAGACTTACGGGGCTTGCGTGGGACGTTACGAGGGCTGTGCATGGTGAATGGGCCCGTCATGACCGTCTCGACCTCAACGGCAGTGGGCACGTCCGATGCCATTGTCATCCAGCTGGTGTGCAGATTGCCAGTCAGACGGCCAGGCAGTCAATCAGTCAGATACGCGTATTGAAGAGAACCGTCCATGCCAGTTGCTATTCAGACGGTCCACTCATGTCAAGTCTGCAAAGACTCACTCATCCATGTTGACGAGATGGCACTTTAGCCGGAACACGCCTTGGATGCGTACGGACAGGTCGCTAAACACAAAAAAGGTGCCTTGGGATCGGTCGAGATCGATAAGACGCATACCGGTCGCGGATGTGGTGCCGACCAACGACGCTAGCGTATCAGTGGTTGGATGCGGGTGGATATGGTCGTAGTGTGTGCGCGTGATGACGCTCTGATCAACAGTGCCGTCTTCAGAGACGAGTGACGCGAAGCAGATGAAGCGCTCGGGCTCTATTTGATCTAGCCTGTCAGAGGCAAGAGTGTGAGGGTCTGGACAAGAGGGACGATCGGTCGGGCGGACGGATTCCATGCCACTGACGACGAACAGAACAGCGCGCGATAGAGTCCAAAGGTGAGGCCAAAGGTGGGGCCAGCTTACCCAGACTTGGTGGGCTTGTCGCCGTCCATCTGGACCAATTGGAGGATCAGCGGCGGGTCGCTGCTCGTGAGAGACACGAGTCAGGTTAGTGAGTCAACCTGGAGAACGTGCATGACCAGAGGGAGGTGCAACTTGCATGAATCTGCGGCCTTTTGGTTGTGCGAAGCCGATGCTGCGTCCTTGAGTTGGTTCTTGGCGGATGATGATGGAGAATCTGTCGGCAGTGCAGTTTACAGCAGCAGTAGCAGTCAGTCAGTCAGTCAGTCAGTCAGTCAAGGGATCGATGCCGCTGGGGAGCGTCCAGTGCGAGTTGCGAGGTGCAGGAGGTGAAGGAGCCACAAGAGTCCAGACGATCAGAGCAGAGTCCGCCAGAGTCAGGACGTGGTGGTGGTGTGCGGGAAATGGAGCAGCGTATGGACGACACAGGGCGACAAAGGCCGAGGCAAACGAGCTGAGGTGGACGGCCCCGCCGTGACAGCACGGCAGCCTACCCGACCCACAGAGCCAGGCCGTGGGGCCAAACCATGGGCCAGTCGCACACCAGCCGCACACCAGCCGCACACCAGCCGCACAGGAATCGCCGCCATCGCAGGAATGCGGTCCAGCTGCCCGCATCGTGGCATGATCCAGAAATGTGCGTCATGGTCAGGGACGGTCATGGGGGCCATGCGAATGGGTCGGTGCGGACGTGCGGGTGTGCGGGCCGGTGCGGGTCGGTGCAGGCGGCAGTCGACGGGAGAGGGGATGGGGGAGGGATGCAACGGCACGGGCGCAGGCGGCACGGCAGGCTTCCCGGCCCACATGCCCCACCCGCCCAGCCTCGCTTGGCAGACGAAGCCAGACAGGCTGCAGGGCCTGCAAGGGAATGGTACAGGAATGCGCCACGTCATGGACCCAACATGGCGCTCTGCTGCCGCCGAACCACGAATCAGGGACGGGCGGCAGACCGACCTTGTATGGGACGCTGCGAGCGGCTTGGTGACGGAGGGCAGCGAGTCGGGCCCGGACACCAGCGGCGAGATGGCAGGGCCAATGCGGCCTGCATTCCGCAGCCTGACGACGGCCGGCGGTTTCGAGGACGATATCGTGGCAGTCGACGATGCCGTTGGAGGGGATTGTTGCGTTTGTTTGCAGGCAAGCAGCCGCATCAGCAGAAGGCGATGCAGCGATTGTGTGCAGGGCAGGTGCAGGTGCAGGTGCAGGTGCAGGTGCAGGTGCAGGTGCAGGTGCAGTCGGTGTCGGTGTCGGTGCAGCCGCACGGGGTTGTTGCGCCGTTGGTGGTCGCAGCAGTGTCCGTTGGTCGCCGTTGGTCGCCGTTGGTCGCCGTTGGTGGTCGCAGAGGCCAGAGTCGACAAAAGCGTCAGTATGTGGACAAGCCCGTGGAGAAAGGGCAGACCCGCAGGACCGCAGAACAAGAGCAGTGGACATGGTGGTGATTGGATGGCAGCAGACGGGGGCGGATGCAGCCGTGGGGGTGGATCGCTGTGGAGCCAGGGACTGCGACAGACAATGGCCATGGCGACCAGCGATGGCAGTGCAGTGCCATCGACCAGCAGCCTGACTATACAGGCGTGCGATGGCGTGCGATGGCCTGCGATGGCCTGCGATGGCTGGCTGGTGGCTGGCTGGTGGCTGGTCGTTGGCCAACGGCGTCGTCTGGCTGGCGACGGATCAGCCCATCAGCCCATCAAGCCATCAGCCGAAACGGAGTCGGCAGCAGCAGCAGCACAGCCCAGTCCATCGGCATTGCCCGCAGACACGCATCCACAGTCCATGCAGGCACGACAAAGCAGCAATGATGGCAGGGCCAGCAGCCACCCGAGAAGATGCCGCAGCGTGGCTGGTTCGACTGTGCTTCTGTCGCCCACCGCGCTGCCCCTCTCCACAAGCCCCAATTCAGCGCAGTGCTTTCACGTGTCACGAGCCAAGCCAGAATGAACCGGCGCAGCCGTGACCGGCCAAGCTGGCGGGCAGACAGAGGCAAGACTAGCACGAGCCTGCGCAGGGAGGCGGGCAGGCGGACAGACAGGCGGGCAGACAGGCAGGCAGGCGGGCGGGCAGACATGCAGGCGGGCACAGGAAACGGCATCGTCACATGGCAGTGCCACACACGCCACAAATCAGCAGGCTGCGAAACGGCCATCTTCGCAGGCACCCAATAATTCATCGGCCTGGTGAAATATTCTGGTTCCAACGGGGCTGCAAGCTGCATGTACCTGTGTGCCATGGCGCCGTCTGTGCCGTTGTTTGGGGCCGTTCGCACAAGCGGGATCCTGTGACGAAGTGGTGGTTGTCGCCGAGATTGTGTCCGTTGACGCGTGGGCAGCGAACCCGTGGTCACAGCGAAATCAAAAGGGCGAAATCGAGAGTTGCAGGGCGACGATGAGGTGACGATGATGGCGACGGCGTCAAGGTCGGGTAGGTAGGGCCAGGAAGGCCGGGTTGGTTGGTGCGTGGGTCCGTGAGTGTATGGGTCCGCGGGTCCAAAGGTACCAAGGTTCGAAGTTGTGAGGGTGATGTTGGGTTGGACCGTCAGGGCCATCAGGGCCGTCAGGGACGCCGTCGACGAGGCGAAAATGAGGCGGCAACGAGACGACGTCGAAGGTCGAATGGCGCAAAGAAAGGAAGGAAGCGTCAGGATGGTCACCACTGGCCTCTGGCCTCGAGTGGCTCAACGCATTGCAGCCCAGATTGCAGGCGGCTATGGGCGGTCGGGTTGGGGCAGGCAACCAGCAGACCACCAGCACAATCACCAGCGCACCCCCACGCACAATCCGCTGGGCATGGCAGATCCTTCTGGTGCTTTCTGCCAAGTGAGGAAGGAGAGGTGTGACCAATGGTGATTGTGCCCGCCGCGGGCAGCCGAATGAAGCCGACGATGCTGGTGCTGGTGGTGGTCGTGCTGGTGGTGGTCGTGCTGGTGATGCTGGGCTGTGATGCTCGCATGTCCCACACTCGGCGCACAAGCCTGCATACCCACACCGGCGCAGCAGCCTGCAAACACAAGGAGCGAGGCGGTGGACTTACACGACAGCGGGCTCGTCGAGCGTCCCTTGAGCGATTCCCAGCGGTCTTTGCCCCAAACTCTGCCTCTGGTTGTGGTGCTGGTTGAGGTGCGGGTGAGACATGGCGAGATGGCCAGGATGGTGCTGGTGGTGCTGGTGGTGCTGGTGGTGGTGATGCTGCTGCTGCTGTTGAGGGTGCTGGTGCTGGTGCTGGTGGTGCTGGTGGTGCTGCTGTCCTGCCAGGCCCGCTTGGCTGCTGCGCTGGACAGCCGTGCTGCCACGGCTATTGAGCAGCGCCAATGAGGAAAGCGGCAAATGCCCACCGAGCTGAGCCGTGCCTGCGGCAGGAATCTCCACAGACCCAAAGCTTGTGGTTGAAGGATCCCACAGACCAGCCGTGGCTCTCGAAGGAATATGCTGGTCGTGGTGCTGCTGCTGGTCGTGGTGCTGCTGCTGCTCGTGGTGCTGCTGCTGCTCGTGGTGCTGCTGCTCGTGGTGCGGTTGGTATCTTGGGCTGAATTGAACGCCAGCCAGCGGCTGCGGCTGCTGCTGCGGCTGGTCGTGGTGCTGCTGCGGCGACTGTGGGCTGTGTGGCTGTTGCTGCAGCGAATGATTGGGCGGATTCATGTCGGCCGGCAAGGACGGTTGGTGGCCTTGGAGCCCAGGAGGCGGGTGCGGGGCTGCGGGGCTCGACGGCGCTTGTAGCCAAGGCGGTGTGTGGCCGGGCAACGGAGCTTGTTTACCAGCGGCCGGTGCCGGTTGCTGTGCCGTGTGGGTTGGAAGGCGTGGGTTGGAAGGCGTCAGTGATTGCCGGTCAGGCTGCCGGTCAGGCCGCCGGTCAAGCGAGTGATGCTGCCAGTCAGGCTGCCAGCCAAGCAAATGCCCGTGCCTGCTGCTGCCACAGAGAGAGAGAGAGAGAGAGAGAGAGAGGAGGAGAGAGGAGAGAGAGAGAGAGAGATGCTATGCGACAAACCGCTGGGCTGCAAAAGACGGGCTGGCCGAGTGATGTGTCTGTGTCCACGATTCACACTGGCGGGCTACGTTGGTGTGTGGTGCGTGCGTGTGGTGCGTGGTGTGTGTGTGTGTGCCTGCGTGGTGTGCCCCGGTGCCCTTGTGCCCTTGTGCCTTCGTAGTGTGCCCTTGTGCCGGTGTGCCTGCAGCCACAAATCACTCGACAAGGCGGTCGTGAGCCGAGAGCGGGCAGGCACGGCGTCGTCGCTTGGTGATTGCGCGAGTCCGTCAATGGCTTGGACCACACCACTCGCACTTTTTGGTTCCTTGAGGACTGTCGTGGACTGTCGTGGATTCTCGTGGCTTCCCGTGGACGCAAGGCTGCAAGGCAGTAAGGCTGCAAGGCGACATGGCGACACGACGGCACGGCTGCACGGCGGCAGACATGCCTGCATTGGCGGTGTTGATCCCACGCCGCTGTCCACGGTCCTGGATCAGCCAATGTGTGCACATGGCGGCCCTGCGCCTGCTGCGACGCACACGTCGGTGGTCGGCACGCCGTCGACAGCCCACACGGCTCGCGCAGCTGCTCTGCTCTGCTCTTCTCCCCTCTGCTCTCTTCTGCTCTGCCATCGACCGCCACAGTGTGGCATTTCCCACAATTTCGGCGTCGCTCTTTCTCGCGGTCGCCTCGCGGTGCCACCACAATGCAGCAAATGTGTCCCAGTCCAAGCGTCAGTTGACATGAGCCAAGCACCTGCATCGCCATTGGCGGCATGCCGTGCATCGTCGGTACCCACTCGGACATCCCACCCATGCACGCAAGCCCTCAGTGCCTCAAGAGCATGCTCCCGTAAAGTCTTCATTTCATCATCCTCAGCACCGCCATTGTCATCACCACGCAGCCTTCATCACCAGATCGTCCATCTCATCGTCACAACACCAACCATCGCCAAAGCACGGCACCATTCACGATGCGCCGGAACTGCTGCCAAAACTATGGCGTCGACCAGCAGGCACAGCACGCCCAAGAACGGCAAGGTGCGTCGCACCAGACGACAGCCGGCGTCCGTGTCCCGATACAGGCTGTCCATAGTCGTTGGAAACATTGCTGTTGTTCCGGCTCATGCCGGCGGCCGCATACACTCCTGGCGGCATGCCCTCCGAGATGCGTCGTGGCCGCATGCTCTGCTCCGCCGGCCCCTGCATCTGCCCATGCTGCACTCCCGCAGTCGGTCCGTGCACCATCACCGGCCGACTGTTGCCCAGCCCACTGCTTCCCATCATGCTGCTCTGCCCACTGCCCGCAGTCGCGTTGCCACCGGGCCCGTACGCGTATCTCGCTCCGCTCGGCGGCGCTGCCGGTGCCATGCCTGTCGGCATGCCCGCCGCAGCCGACTGCTGCTGCTGCAACTGCAGCTGGTAGTGCAGCTGCTGCAGTGCGGACAGATCGTATGGCGCGTTCGCGTCCAGCTTGGACGACCCGCCGCTGTCGTTGCTGCCAAGCCCGCCGGCGTGCCGCTGCTGCCGATATTGCCGCTGCCTGGCCCTGACGAGTTGGGCACGGTAATCGGCGGCGATGGCGAATGGGACGGTGGCTGGGATGGCAGCGACTGTGGAAACGACGGCCGCCGTGCGTACGCCTGTGCTGGGTACGTGTCCTGCATGCTGTGTGCCGCCCCGTTTGCATTGGGTTGGTTGTTGTTGCCGCTACTGCTGCTGGCGACGGCGGCGGCCTGCAACTGCAGCATGTGCATGAGCGCCATCTGCGAGTTGGCTACGGGCGGAGACGGCAGCTGTGGCTGCGACTGCTGCGCGTATTGGGCCGCGGGGATTGGTGACATGGATGAATGCGGCGACAAACCATACTGCGGCGGCATGTTGCTTGTTGAGATTGGCGCGAGCACCGTCGCACCTTGGTGGTGCAGGCCCTCGGATGATGTCATGGCCGCGCTGTCCATGCGCCGAATCCGAAACGCGGGTGTGGCAATCGAGTGCCGTCTTCGCATCGTATGGCCCATCGCAGAGGCAGATGGTGGCGGCGCGGCGTCTGCTGTTGCTGCTGCTGTTGCTGTTGCTGAACTTGCTGCTGGTGGATCTGCTGCTGCTGCTGCTGCAGTTGCTGTAACTGTGCCTGCGTCTGTGCCTGTGCCTGCAAGTGAAGTAGCTGCAGCTGCTGCTGGAGAACGAGCGACGCTACTCCTGGCACCGAGCCCACATGATCCAACTGGCCGCGCGTTGCCGTGGATGACTCGGTCTCGGAGAATCGTCTGGATCGACGGCGTGCTTGAGTGCCGCCATTGTATGCGTTGCCGCCTGCGCCACCGTTGGCGACATTGATGCCGCCGCCGCTCGTGTTCAACCCTCCTGCTCCCTGCCCTGTGCTGGACACACCCGCACTGGCGCTCATCACGGTAGGCGTGCCGGTGGTCGACAGCTCGCCCTGGTTAAAGTAGTCGGATTGGCCTTTGGACCGACGGCGTGAGCCCAGACCCTTGAACAGCTTGGTGATGCTGCTGAGATGGTCAGAATGACGGCCAGTTCCCCCGGCCGACGTGCTGTTTGCAGCCAGATCGCGCGATCCAGACGCCGTGACAGGCGAATGCGTGCTGGCAACACTTGCGCGTCGCTGGCGGACGGATGCAGCCGTAAAGGACGGACGGCGGCTTCCTGGCACAACGTAGCTCGTGTTTGTCGTGCCGTGGAAGCTGTTGATGTGGTCGGGCAGCTCGCAGTCGCTTACTGGAGACGATATCTTGGTGCGCGCCAGCCCTCGCGTGTCTGCCGCCAGTTGCTCGACACTGCGGCCATTGTGCAGATCAAAGTCGTAGTACTGGAATGCCGCATCCATCCATGGTCAGCTTTCAAGGTGATTGACTGTGCAAGAGCATGCCAGCGCGTCGTGACTTGCCAGAAACTCTTCCACCACGTCTGAGGCGGTGTCGTTGCCTTCAGACGACATGTTGTTGGTCGGATCCTTGAGCATGCGCTCAATGTCCTCGTCAAACATGTCCATCTCAAATCCGGGCACTCCGCCAGCCCCGCTCTTGACGGCCGGGCTGCCCGCATCGCTTGCTCCAGCGCCGCCAGGACTCGTTGGCGGTGGCACATTGGCTGCTGCTGTTGCCGGCACAACCAGATTCGCAGACGTGCCTCCACCATGGACACCACTACTACTGCCGCCGCCGCCACCACCGGGAACGACGGACGGCACCGTCAGAGCATTGTTGGCCATACTCGCCGGTATGTACACAGGAGCCTGCTCCTTGCGATCCACTGCAAACCACGAAATGTCGATAAAGAACGGATGCGCGCGCATGAGGCTGTACCCAATCTCGCCGAATCCCATGCGCTGCGAGGGCTCCATCATCATGAAGCGCGCAATCGCGTCTTGGCACACATCCGAGATGAGCGGCAGGCGGTATGGAAACGAGAACGTGCCGCGTTTGATGAGTTCGCGGCGGTTGCGCGTGCGAAAAGGGCGTTCGCCGTAGACGAGCTCGAACAGGACGACGCCAAGTGACCACCAGTCGACGGCTGCAAAGTAGCCGATGCGGTTGAGGATCTCGGGTGCCATGTCTGCGCGAGGGCATGTCAGTGACGTTGGCCGTGATGCCAGTTGTCATGCCAGTACCCACAGGGCTCGGTGCCTGCCATGGACCGTATGGGTGTGCCAGGCGTCTGTCGGATGGCAACATTAAAGTCTGAGACGTATGCGTGTCCTGCCTTGTCCAGAAGCACATTCTGCAAGGCATGGAAGATGAGTGGTGGTAAGTGCATGGCCCAGGCTGGCAAGATACATGCCCGCGTCTCTGACTTGCCTCTGGCTTGATATCGCGATGTACAATCAGACGGTTGTGCAGGTATGTGAGTGCAGATGCAACCTCGCACACTACGATCCTGGCTTCTTTCTACTCGGACACAGTATACCGAGAGACGTGGCGGTGTCGGATGTGCAAACATAGTAACAGGCGGCACGATCGAGATCGATGCACGTTCGTGGGTTCGGCCGAAAAAATCCGTGCATCGTGGATGGCAGGCATCCAGCGATGCGTGTGGGTTGCATGAAGCGGAAATGCATCGCGCATCGTACGAAAGAGACACAAGAGTCGAGACCGTCCGTATTGCGTACCACGATGGCCATGCCATGCAGCAAGAGCAAGAGTCACGTTGACGCAGACGGCACAGAAAGCAACAATGTTTGGCAAGGGCCGCCGTCCGTAGCCGGGGTCGGGTCCGCCACAAAGCGCGGCGCGGCCACAGAGACGCCGTCGTAACGCGGAGTCGGATACGCCGATGTTGCGATACGGAACACACGGAGCACGCCAGTAGGTATCCGTGGAAGCACAGATCGCACAGATTGCCACACCGTTCGGCCGGCGAGTCCCCACGCACAGCAAATGCAACCAAGGCCAATGCGCGAAGCGTCATGCCATATCCAGCACCATGCCACGATGCGAGAGAAAGGCGGCCGTCAGTCACCACGCCACACCACGCCCCCGAAGAGTGCTGCAAAGCTACCGCGCACATACCTCGCTCCACGTCCTGTTCTTCATATGCGAGCGCAGATCACCGCCATCGATGTAGTCGAGCACCATGTACAGACACAGGTCGTCCTGGAACGAGTAGCGCAGCTGCGAGATGTACGTGTGGCACACCTCCTCGAGCAGGTTCCGCTCCTCGACAATGTGATGCACCTTGTTCTCCAGCCGGGCCTTTATCTTTTTCGAGTACTTGAGTGCATAGAGCGTGCCGGTCGCCTTGTGCTCGACGAGCACCACCTTGGCAAAGTTGCCCTTGCCGAGCAGCTTGCGCGGGGTAAAGGACGACAGGGTGATGGGTGTTTGCGACTGTGCTGCTGCTGATGCGGCTGCGCTGGCCTGCTCTGCTGCTTCTGCCAAGGCGGCGGCGTGTTGTTTGGAATGTCGATTGCCCATTTGGCTGCCGTCGTCGTGGTCGTCGTGGTCGTCGTGGTCGTCGTGATGATGGGCACGTTGCGAGGAATTCGGATGCGATGATGGCCACAAACGGCAACCCGCCCCCTGGATCCCTTAAAGCTTCGCGGTCCTCAGGATCGCATGCGCTGCTTGGGTGACACGGGCCACAGCAGGCAATGCGCCACTTGAGCAGCGCGACGCAGAGCAGCAGATGCACGTTCAGCCGCCAGCTCACTCGCAGTCACCGCTCTGCTACTCCGCAGCCGTGGCGTCCTCATCGTGGCACTGGCGCTCTCTTACAGCCGCTCGTGCTGGTGCCAAAACCAATCTTCCGCCGGATCGGCCAACTCGCAGCTGTGCACCGCCACTCTCCGACCGCAGCATCTGAAGGCAATCCGGCCATGGAGGGCAGCGAGCGGGTGCAGGTCGTGCTGCCGCCAGCCATGTGCGCAGAGGCTGCGGCCACAGGCACAGCAGCAGCAGCAGCAGCTACAACAACACAAGCAGCATCTGCGCATGCAGAGTACGCGCGGCGGCTGGCGGCCTTCTTGGCCCGCTACGGCTGGCTGGCCGACTTCTTCGCCGTCGACTTTCTGACCACCGACTACTGGACAAGCGTCTTCCCGCCCGACTGGGCACTCGCCCTCGAGCAGGCGCCGCTGGCCACGCTCTGCCGCACGGTAGCCGACGGCCACGTCGAGGTGCGGTCTGTTCATGGCTGCCGTGTCGGTCGGTGCTGACGCCTGCTGCCCGCGACCAGAGCCACTGGCCACAGACGCTGCAGGACTTTGTGCGGCTTGCATCCGACCTCGCGCTTCCACGCTCGCCGGCTTCCAGCCTCTACCACGACGCTCTGTTTGCCAGTATGCGCCGATGCTCGCCTGCACTGCTGCTACACACTCTGCATCGGTGCTGACGTGCTGACCCGCTTGGATCGCCGCACAGATGCGCATCTCGACAAGGACATCGCCATCGGCATGAATCCCAAGAAGCTGCAAGAGGTCACGTCCACCGCGAGCCTCATCAGCCACATTGCCCAGCAGACCGGATCGTCGCATGTGCTCGATCTGGGTGCAGGGCAGGGGTACCTGTCGTCTGCACTGGCGCTGCAGTACGGCCTGAACACGTATGCGGTCGACAAGTCGCAGTCGCAGGTTGATGGCGCTCAGAGGCGCGCCGACAACATCCGGCGGCTGCGTGCCCATCACGACAAGCAGCGCCAGCGACAGTCGACCGCCGCACCCAGCGGCAGCCTGCGGTTTATTGTCGACCATGTCAGAGACAGCGACGGTCTGTCGTATGTCGACATGATACGCGAGATTGAAGACGAGTACGAAGATGCGCGAGACGCGCGTGGATGGATCGTCTGTGGCTTGCACACCTGCGGCGACCTTGCTTCCACCATGGTCCGATCGTTTGTGCGGCAGCAGGGACACGTGTCTGATGTCCGCGTTGCTGCGCTCGTCAATCTGGGCTGCTGCTACCAGATCCTGAGCGAGAATGGCAAGCAAGCACCGTGCGGCTGGCCTTGTCCGCATGCCTTGCCATGCTAACGCCAAAGCTGCTGTGCGCAGATCCGACAGACCCGAACCGCACGGAACACGCCGGGTTCCCAATGTCAGAGACAGTCAAGTCTCTCAACGTCCATCTGGGTCTCAATATGCGCATGGTTGCCTGGTGCGTCCAACCTGCCTCCACTTGTGCCATCGCGTGCACTCGCACACAGCCTACTCGTCTGACACTGCTCCAGCCAAGCCACGCAGAGATGGACCACCACGTCGCTCGAGTCTACCCAGCAGACCATCCGCAAACTGTACTACCGATCCGTGCTGCAAAAGATGTTGCATGATCTGCGGCTGAGGTCGGCGCAGCCATCGGATGCCGACACACGGTTCAGCGAAACAAATCGCGGCGAGGTGGCGATCCGCACGCTGCCCGAGTCGGCCATGGCGACGCCCGAGACGTATGTGCGGGCAGCACTCGCGCGGCTGGGCATTCCGCAGGACACTGTCGGCGACGGCACCGTGGCCGCATACTTTGAGTGGCACAGCGCCGCCCAGCACCAGATCGCCGTCGTGTGGAGCATGAGGACGCTGCTCGCCGATGCAGCCGAAAGCCTCATTCTGATGGACAGGCTGCTGTACGTGGGCGAATGCAGTGCCTGCCGCGTTGTGCTCACGCCCGTAGTCGATGCGACCGTCAGCCCGCGCAACATGGCGCTCGTTGCCATCTCCGCCGCTGCATGTACATGACCAAGCATAGTATGCATTGCAATATGACAGTATGTATTCTCCCCTATAAAAATGCTCTTGTCCATGCCAGTCGCCCTGTGGTATCTCTCATGTGCAGCATCCGCCGACCCCCTCCACCGCCCGTCACCAAACATCAATCATTATCCAGCCCATGCACAACCACGCCATCATCATCGTCATCGTCATCATTGCGGTACTCGAGCTCCCACGCAGCAACACGCTCGCGCTCTGCTCGCACATCCTCGTCCCCATCGTCGTCGCCATCGTCGTCGCCACCGGCAGCCAGCTGTCCAGGCATCCGCATCACGCGGTCAAAGAGATGGTCGCCATGGGCGACGGGCGACACGGGCGAGTCAAACGGTTCAGGTGACGGGCCAGACAGCTGGAACGTTGCGCGCGGTGGCGTGGCGAGACTGCTGCCCATCAACGCCTCCGTCGCGACCGACAGCCGCGGGGCCGGTGCACTCGCCGCCATGCCGCCGACCAATGAGCCGTCGACTGGCAACGATCCCCACGCTTGCCAGCTCGGCGCGTCGTCGTAGCCGTCGGCGTCAGCATTGGCGTTGACATCCACTGCTGCTCTGTCCACATTGCCAGACGCCGTGCTGGGACGACGGGCATCAAACATCGGCCGCGGTGGCGGCGGCGATGTCGCGATGCTGCGGTCAGCCGCATCGCCCCAGCGGATCCACGACGGCGACACCGCCATACCGCCGTCCATCGAAGCACGGCCCGCCGGCGTCGAGCTTGGAATCGGGATCGACGACGAGGACGACGACGACGACGATGTCCATGCCGCAGGTCGCGTCGGCGCAACACCAGACGCCGTTGCATCGGCAGCCGGCTGCACTTGGATGGCAGGCGCCGTGACAGATGCCGATGCAGATGGGAAGAACGACGGGCGAGCGGGCGGCGAGACGGCGTACAGACCCGCGCGTGTCGGTGACGCGAGTACGGGGTGGGCGACGCAACTCTAGCAATACTGCTGACACCGCCGCCACCGCCAGCCGTGAATGACGAGGCGGCAGACAATGGGTGCTGGGTTGCCGGCAACTCGGTCTGCGATGCCTTGCGTGGCGTGCTCGTGCTGGTACGGACAAGTTGCTGCTGCTGCTGCTGTTGTGCAGAGGGATCAGCAGCATCATCCACACCAGGCATGCTGTGTGTGCGTTTGCGGAATGTCGACAGCCCCGCCAACGCGAGCACCGAGAACGAGTTGGAGATCTTGCGGATGCGGCTGCGGATGCGGTCCATGACCGTGACGGCTTTGCGCACATCGTCGTCAGACACATGCAGCCGCTCGCCAAACGCATACGACATCGGGTCCGTCTCGGCGAGCCACGCGGCACGCTGGGCAGCAGTCAGGTCGCCCGTGACCCACGGATGGTGACGTAGCTCGTCGAGTGTGATCCGCTGGCTCGGGTCCTTGTCCAGCAGCCGCGTGAACAGGTGCCGCAGATCCCCCGCGATGGCAGGCGTCGCCGGGAACAGCAGCGGTTGCCGCACAATCACATTGAACAGCTCAAACTCGGTGTCGGCAATGAACGGCACCTTGCCAAACACGAGGCAGTAGAGCGTGACGCCCATGGCCCAGATGTCAATTGGCGCGCCGATCGGTGGTGCGTAGGTGCTGACGCTGGGCGGGCCGAGGACGCCGCCCAGATGCGCAGATGCCTTGCGGTCGAGGAGCGCCGCTTGGGCGGCCTTGGAGCGCGGTGATGTAGGTGCCATGGAAGCCAGCGTGCTCACGTCCATCGAGTGGCGTGTCATGGGCAGGGCAGATGCATGTGCAGCAAGTGCAGCTACAGACGGCCGAAGAATAGACAGACTCTGACGCGTGTCGCGTCTTGCTGCTGTCGTCGATGCCATGACAGGCGTGAGGCTCTCAATCGACGCTGCCTTGGCCGGATGGCTGGACTGTACAGGATCGAGTGTCTGAGACGCGTGGGCGTGGCTTTGGTCAGTCGCAGACGGGTTATTGCTTGATCGACGCGAGTGCGAACCGAGCCCGCGAAACGATCCGGACCGCTGGATGGGCACAGACCACCGAGCGTCGGTAGCAGCAGCAGTCGGAGATGGCGCCGTCATGGATGCGGACAAGGGCGACGAGCCAGCCACCGCTCCAGCCGCTGAATGCAACGGCTGTGATCCGAGCGACACTGACAGGCGGTGCGTGCTATGCGACGACTCCAGTTGCTCGCCAGCAGCCAAGATCATGTCAATGTCTGGCCCAGAGCTGTGCGTGTCTGGATAAGCACCAGCCGCGTCGTGGCTGCCAGACGACGGCACACGCCCCTGACTCGACGGCTCGGCTGGTCGCGCATATGCCACAGTGCCGTCCGCTCCAGCAACTGGCGACGCAGTGCCGACAACCGCGTGAGTAGATGCATCTCCAACCGACACAGAGTCCGCGTCGGCCTCTGCGTCCGCTGTCTCGATCTCGCCCATACCGCACAGCTCAGGCGCAAAGAACGCAGGCGATCCAGCAGTCTTGGCAAGTTCCAGCTCGTCCGCCTCTGCCTCTGCCTCGCCGTCATCGTCATCGTCGTCATCGTCGCCATCGTTGCGATCGTCGTCCCCATCACGGTCATGCATGTCGTCGTGGTGAGCAAACGACTTCTGGCGACTGGCGTCGACCGATCGGCCACGTCGTGCATCGGCAACATCTGTACTGAGGGTATGCTTGCTGCGGCCGCGAACGTATCCAAAGATGCTCTTTGACCGGTGCTGCGGATGGTCGTGTCCAGCGCCATCGTCCAGCCCACTGCCGGTTGCAAACTCGTCGACAGCGCCATCGCTGAAGAACCCGCTGGACCGGTCCAGGCTGGCATCGCGCGCCAGCCGTGCAGGATGCCTCGACGACATCGACACGCGCTTGCGCTCGCCATCCAGTCTCTGCTGCTGCCGCTGTTCCTTGAGCTGTGTCAAGTCGCCCTTGCCATGCGGCGACCCAGCACCCGTCCTGCCGTTGCCGCTGCCGCCATTCCGCTGACCTTTGGGCCGCCGCGCACCGGCCATGGCAGACGCAACAGCCGGGTTCCGCGGCTTGCGGTTGCCGCGCTTCCGCCCCACAAACACCGAGACGCCGAAATCCGAGATTTTGACTCGGCGCGGCTCGCCTCCGCTCCAGAGCAGGTTGGCCGGCTTGATATCACGATGGACAATGCCCTGGTAGTGGAGGTACTGCACGCCGCTGACGAGGTCGCGGAACACGGACCTCGCCTCGTCGACGCTGAGTGCAGGCACCGTCTTGACGCCGAGTTCGCCGTCGAGACCTTTGTCGGCAGGCAGACCATCGTCGGGGTCAAGACTGCCGCCGCCACGCGCGCCGTGGGAAGCGTCGTCATCGCGGACCGTGCGCTGCCAGACAATGTCACCGCCCTCCAGGTACTCGAGGACCAGATAAATCTTGTCCGACTGCGGATCGTCAATGACCTCGCGCAGCCGCACGACATGTGGATGTGCGCACTTTTTGAGGATTGCAATCTCGCGCTGAATCTTTTCAAGCTGCGGGTTCCGTGCGAGAGCCGTGTCGCCGCCACTGCTCTCGCCGCCCTCGCCACTGCCACTGCCGTTTCCAGGAGTAGCAGCCGCCGCCGCGGCAGCCGCAGCCGCAGCAAGCCGCGTTGCTGCAGACAACTCGCCGTAGAACCGCCGCCGCTTGGCATGCTTCTCGACAATCTTGATAGCCCATCGCTCGCCCGTGTCGGTATCCACACAGAGCTTGACTTTTCCGTGCATGCCGCGGCCCAGCTCGCCGAGCATCATGTAATTGTTGATCATCTTGTTGCCCGTCTGCGGATCGTAGTCGCGCACCATGTGCCGCGTCTCCTTGACTGGCTCGACTGGTGTAAGCGATGTGGCCGACAAGGTGCTGACCAGGCTGTGTCCAGGAGTGGCTGTTGATGCGGAATGCGGCGCAGCAGCCGTCGATGACGACGGCAAAGACGGCGCCATCGTAGCAGGGGATGCTACCAAGTTTGCCGGAACGACAACAAAAGGGTTGGATGGCCGACGCGACGGGTCTGGCCGCTTTGGATGCACAATGTGATGCTGCGGCTGGTGGTAATGGTGATGATTGTGATGAGGATGGCTGCTGTGTGAATGGATGGCTGTGTGGTGGTGATGGTGGTTGCCGCTGGATGACGATCCCATGCTCGTGAATGAGGAGGACGGCGAGAGTGCAAGGGCAGGTGCAGGTGCGGGTCCAGATGCAGACGGGTGTGGTGGGAGATGCAGACTGTTGTTGGACGTGCCACGCGACACCATGGCCGACTGCGGACGCCGGTGCGAGGAGCCGCCATTGAATGACGACGCAAACGAGCTTGTGGAGGCAGAATGGTGCTGATATGGCGACGACGCAGAGGCGTGATGGCTGGAAGGCGGCTGCTGGCTGGGATCGTCCATAAAGTCTGGGTTGGATCGCTGCGATGAAGACGTGCTCATGGAGCGACGGCCAAGGGCGGCAAACGGATTGGGCAGCGAGAAGCTGGAGCGCGAGGGCGACGACTCGAGCGGCGTCTGGTGCGGTTGGTGCGGTTGGTGCGCGTCATCGTGGGTGGCCGCGCTCTTGTCGTGAGACGCATGACCGGACAGCGGGCGGGTTGAGTTGCCACGGATGGGATCGTGATCATCAAAAGAGCTGTTGGACGGCTTGTGGCGAGAGAAGGACATGCCTGCGATGCGGAATCCGCTGCTGGCGTTGCTGGGGATGGGACGCAGCGGCGATTGCGGCTGCTCGTGGTCGGCTGACGATGCAGGTTCAGGCGAGTGTGGTTGCTGATGGTGCACAGGCGACGCGGACCGTGCGACACCAGCAGCCGTAGCAGCAATGGCAGGATGCGATGACGCGACTGACGCGACTGAAAGGGGGTCGTGTGGCCCAAGGGGCAGAGATGCAGACGACGGTGCAGCTGCGTGCGCCTCTGCCTGCACGAGGGCCATGCCGTGTACCGACGACGAGCTGTTGTTGGGACGCCCAACGGTCGTTTGACGGAGCGGACAGGGCGGTGGCGGTGTGTGAGTGCGGCAGATCAGGCAGTGGGCGAGCACGTGCACACAGGGCAGACTGTGCGCGTGCTTGGGCAGGCGGCAGGCGGCAGGCGTATGTAAGTGCATGGGTGCGTGGGTGCGTGGGTGCTTACCGCTCAGGGATCAGCACGGATGACGCAGCATGCTTGAGCGGCGAGGCCGGTTGTGGTTGTGGTTGTGGTTGTGGTGACGCAGGTGCCGGCGGCAAGTGCGCGCTGTTGCTGTTGCTGCTGCTGCTGCTGCTGCTGCTGGATGGAGCCAGGGCAGCGGCCGAGCGGGACGACCTGAAGAACAGCGACGCTAGCGCCGAGCCGAACGACAGGCTGCCGGACGATGCGCTGGCAGCGGCGGCGGCGGCAGGCCCGGTGTGGGGCGGCGGGACCAGCGAGGCGGCGCTCGAGGCGGGGCGGGGCCGGGCAGAGCTGGCGCTTGTTGGTGGTGCTGTTGCTGCTGTTTGTGCGGTTGGTGCTGGTGGTGGTGGTGTTGGCGCAGCAGGCGGCTGTTCAAGTGGAGCTGCAGCGGCGCAGGCGTCGGGGCCAGAGCCGGCGGTCGCCTCGGGCATTGTGGCGGCGGGCAGCGGCAGGCGTCTTGCGTCTTGTAGGGCAAAGCACGACGAGAACGCTCAGCAACTACAACAGCGCGTCGTTCAGAGGATCGTTCATTGCACAGATGGTTTTGTTGGTTGGAGGTTGGAGGTTGGGCATTGGTAGCTTGAGCGGTGACGGGCTGGACAGCACGCCGTGCCACGCCACGCCATGCCACGCGACGGACAGAACAGGGCAGGACAAACAGAGCCGAGCCGAGCAGACGCTGCGGCACTTAGTGCTTCTTGGGCAGGCACTTGGCCTTCTTGTTGGCGCCAGCGACGGGGTCGTAGCGGCCCTCCTTGTTGTACTCGTTAAAGTGCTTGAGCGCCGACGGCGAGTCGTAGCCCGGCGTGTTGTTGATCTGGTCGACAACGTGCATCGCCTCAATCTCGTACTCGCGGATCTTGCGCTTGTCGTAGCGCATCATCTCAATGAACTTGTCCGAGACGGCCGACGGGTAGCGGATGTGCTCCAGGTCCTTCTTGTCCTCGGCGGGCGGCGCCTTGACCGTGTAGTTGGCCAGCGGCACGTACGTCGGCATGGGCAGAGCCGCGGTCGTCGGGTACGCGCCAGAGGCCATCGTGGCGGTGGCGGTGGCCGTGGCCGTGGCAGCAACCTTGTCGGCAGCAGACTCGGTGGGACGCGACACAATATCAGCGTTGGGGTACGCAGACACGGCAGCAGCAGCAGCAGCCTCGGCACCGTCACGCTTGGCAGGGCGGCGAACGGGAGTGGGGCTGGGGCCGGCAGGAACAGCGCCGGGAACGGGGCCAAGAATGCCGCCAGGAGCGGGAGCGGGGGCGGCAAGTCGGCCGGCCGTCGAGGGGAGAACCTTGGGAAGCAGGTTTCTGACGGCGTTCACGAGCCACGGCGACGTGGGGGCCGCAGTGGCAGTCGCAGTGGGAGCCGCACGCGAAGCGGTGCCGGTGGGGCCGCCAAGCGTGGCCGACCTGTTGGGGCAGGTGGTCGAGATGTCGCCGTCGGATCTGCTGGCCGAGTAGACGTAGCACAGCGGGCCGGCGCGCGTGTCCAGGACCGACGACACGGGCTCGTTAAAGTACGGCATCAGGTCAGCAGGGTCCGCGTTGTCGTTGTTGTACGAGTACTGGTACTGGCCGTCGCACTTGGTCTGCCAGCGCCACCAGATACGGTCGATCATGGCGTGGTGCAGGAAGAAGATGGGGTCGTTGGGCGACGACATGCGGGAGAGGTAGCCACAGTCACCACCGCCCTGGTCGTGCACCGAGGCGTGGGGGCCGCCCTCGACACGCGAGCGGAAGCCGCCAAACGTGGTCTGGCCCGTGATGATGTTGTTCACGGCACCAGCGCCCCAGAGAATGGACCAGCGCGAGCAGCGCTTGAGGCACGGCGCGGGGGCCGGGTAGGTGTACGTCCACTGGGCAGTCACACCGTCAGCGACACAGTTGTCGCTGGCACGGCCGTTGCCGCCGAATGCGCGCGGCGAGAGAATGTCCGACGCCGCGGGGTTCTGCGAGTCGAGCGTCCAGTCCCAGTAGGGGATCGACACGGAGGGGTCGACGGTGCGGAGCGCGCGCTCGAACCAGTAGAGGTAGCGACGGTGGTAGGGGAAGAAGGCAGCCTGTCGTGCAGAGGGGCATTCGTGGGGTTAGGGTTAGTCGCTGTGGTCGCGGTGGTGGTCGCGGTGGTTGCAGTGGCGGCGCGTGCACGACGTGACCAGGCACAGCACAGCACGACACGGCAGGCCATGCGGAGGGGGGCGGCGCGGGTGCACAAGGAAGCAGATTGAATGACTCTGCGTGACGCCGCGAGCGGGCAGCCGAAGCAATCAAGCCAAACAGGCAAAGGCGCAAAATTGGTGCTGGGCTCGGGCGCACACACGCACGCACACGCAGACGGCTTCGGTGGCGTACGGCAGGCTGGTTGTGGGCTGGCTGGCAGGCTGGTTGTGGGCTGGCTGGCAGGCTGGTTGTGGGCTGTTGACGCTGGCGTACGGCGGGCTGGCGGGCTGCTCGAGACTGGCGGGCTGCTCGAGACTGGCGGGCCGGCCCCGTGTGCACCAGCGCCAAGCAGCCGCCCGGCGCCGTCCAAGTCCGTGTGCCGCAAACGAAACAAGCCCTGCGACAACGAGCCGCTGCCGCTGCCGCAACCATAGCCAGCGCCAACAGTGCCTGGTGCACAGCGCCTGTCTGCCCGCACCAGCCGGCCCTCGGGCAGGGAGAGCGGAGGGAAAGAGTGCAGGGCGGGGGGCCAGACGCAGCGACTTACAAAGCCGTGGGTGGGGTTCTGCATGTCCCAGTGCAGCTTGGTGAACTGCTCGAGGTTCCACTGGGCAGGGTTGCCGCCGGCGCTGGGAGGGCGGTTCTTGACGCCGTCGAGCGCACGCAGGTAGGCCTGCTGCTGGCCAGCCGACAGCTGGCGCCACTCGGAGCGGGTGTACGGGTTGGCGCACTGGGCGCCTGCCTGGGCAGTGACAGACGTGGCGGCCGCCAGGAGAGCGACGAAGGCGGTCAGGGGCTGCATCTAAAACGACTCTAAAATGTGGAGCTCGAGGGGAGGACCGTTCGGTTCTAGCTCCTTTTAAACGGTGCACAGGTGGCGGGCTTGAGCGTCGCCCGCCGATTGGCCAGATTGAGAGGCGTCCGCTGATTGGCCGCTGTGCACGCCTTCAAACGAGACGAGCTTGCAGACGCTGCCCGACACTCGTAGACGGGCCGAATGCGCAGTGCCGAAAGCGTCACAGGTGCAGGCACCGTTGTTTAACTGGGATCCTCCCAATCGACCCGACGGCTCACTGAGCAGCCTTGGTAGGTGCGGCGGCATGCCCGCTGATGTGTGCCGTCGACTGGCTGTTGACGCTTGGGACGATGCGCACACTTGCGATGCGCCTGCGTCTGGCGAGCATCAGGAGGCGGTGGCGCAAGGATCGCACAGCACAGCACAACACAACACATCACAACACATCACATCACGACACATCTCGCCACAACACAGCACAGGAATAACTCCACAACACAGCACTGGAACATCTCAGGAACGTCTCTGGAACATCCCCAGCAAACAAAGGAATAATCCTCTGCAAGCATGCGTCTCATTGCCACCGCCGGGGTCACGTTGGCAAGTGCGTTTATCCTGGACGGGGAGGATGTTCCGTGCACCTCTGCGGCCGGCCGTGCTTACGTGCGTGCGTACGTGCACCGGCCATTCATCTGATCTTGCATCAGATGGCCAGACACCGTCGGAGTTTCGTCGCGCCAACACTGGAAGCTTACACCGCGTCCAGCTTGGAGTTGGCCGCCCAACCGACTTCACCGCAATGCCCCAGCATGTGCAGCCCCCACGTCGCAGCCCGCGCAAGTCGTCTCGCGCTCGCCTTGCCCTGGCGACCGTCGTGCTCGTGCTCGCCGTTCCGTTTGCGCTGGTGCTCTGGCTCGGCGACTGGCATGTGCAGCTCGAGCGTCTGATGCGCAAGGCCAGCCCACGACAGGGCTCGCCGGCAGACTCGCCTGCGTCGCCGCCGCCCGAATCTGGCGCAGATGCGTCCGTTGGCGACTGGGACGTGCCCGTCATCAAGCCGCCTGGCCGCCCACAGCCGCTCAAGGTGCTGCGTCCACACCCTGCGCAGCCTGCACAGCAGCAGCAGCCGTCCAACCCCAACACCGAACACCAGCAGCAGCAGCAGCACGGCGACATTGGCTCGCAAGCTGATGCAGACCGCGCAGATGCACAGGCTGGAGCGCTTCCTATTCCCGCAGCGCAGCAGCGCAGACCCACATCCGATGCCACATCCGATGCCACCTCTGCAGACCACGCTCGCGACGCCACCACACGCGTCACCGGCACAACCCCCTCGCCAGCCAAGCGCATGACGCTTGTGACGTTTGCCAACCAAGCCACGCTGCCGTTCTGCGACACGATCCTCTCGGCCGCTGCCTACAACAACACCCTCGTTGTTCTCGGATGGGGCGACAGGATGCCTGATGAGCAGCCGGACGACAGCCGCCGCTCCAACTTCTCGCCGTACCAATCCAAACTCTTTGCCATCCTCTCGTTCCTGCGCACGGTTGACCCCGACGAGCATGTGCTCATCCACGATGCCCACGACGTCCACTATCAGGCATCCGCCGAGCGGCTCTACAGTCTGTTCACGAACCGCAGGGTCCCCATGTCGTTTTGCGCCGAGAAGCGGTGCCATCGCGCTCCTTCAACTGGCAGCACCACCAACTTGGACGGCAGCAGCAGCAGCGACAACGTTGGTCCCAACAGTCCCAGAAACACCAACATGGACAACGACGACGATAATGACGCTGAGTGCGAAGGCTTCCCTGAATCGTCTGTTCCTAAATGGGCGTTCACCGGCCATGGCCCTGCAAGTGGGTCCCACAGGCACGATCCCGCCTACCACTACGAGTCCCCACCGCCGTCGTTTGCGGCCGACCCGTCCAACCTCCGCATCCCGCCGCGGTTCATCAATCCAGACATTGTCGAGGGCCGCGCCGGCATCTTGTCGCTCCTATACGACGACCTGCAATGGAAGTTCAGTGCCGCCAAGTCCGCGCGACGCGACGAGTTTGTGCCGCCAGGCGCTGTTTATCGTCGCCACCGCCGCGCTGCGGACGAGAGTGTCCACTTTGATGACAGTGCTTCCCCGGCGGCTATCCAGAACCGCGCGAGTGTATTGGCTGCAGACCGCGACGCTGAGCTTGGCCGCGGCATTCTGGGCAAGATTTACAAGTCGGGCAAGTGGGGCATGTCGCTCGACTTCCACATGCGCACGTGCATGACCATGACCGACTCGCGCGCCGATCTGGTCGCATATGACCTCTGTGCTGCTGCCGGTGCCGCCGGCACGTCGTACGCCTCCGAGATGACACCGGACGCTGCATTTTGCGGGCAGGTGTGGAAGCATCGTATCACAGGGTCGGTGCCGGCGCTGTTGCACTTTCCGGGACAGTCTGGCCAGTGGGCCGAAGACTTTGCTGGCAAGGCGTGGTGGAGACGGTACGGTGCTGTCGACCGATCGCATATTGTGTTTATGGTGCCTGACAAGCAGGCTCACCGACACCAGACGGTCAAGCTGGTGCCCGTGTCGTGGCAAAGTGTTTGCCAGCCTTTCTATGGCCTGTGATGTGCCCGTGGTAATAATGGCCTGTGGTGTGAGTGTTATGGAATGAATGGTGGCATCCACACAGCCAGGAGAATATGTC